>JAHZNJ010000971.1:0-10892 GCA_027744475.1 Lepidocyrtus cf. sotoi NNG-2020 | reverse complement strand
TTCCATGCAATAAGTAAATGTGAATGCTGCTACGATGCACATTTCTTCTTTCTGGGAAGTGTAAGAAATTCTGTCGATTTTTTCGGAGTTTGAGTTGTTGAAAAAGAAGAGAATTCAAAATAAAAGTGTGCACCAGTGAGCCTGATAAAAAAAAGGGTGAAGGTGGCGAGGTGAACCTTTTTCATCATAAAGAAAGATTTTTTTGGAAGATTTGCTCGGATTATTCAATAACGAAAAAAAAAGATTTAAAAGGTGTGTGTTGAATTGAGTTGAGGTGACTTGGGTGATTTGAATTGAATTGAATTAAACTTCACTAAGGAATTTGTAGATGGAAATTAAGTGAGCATTTCAAGATAAGATCCGAAGAGATAAAATAGTTTTTGCATTTAAGTAAATAAATACGTGTATGTATAGAAATCACAGTATTTGGTGTAAAACGGGTTAAAAAACAAACAAGGATTAATTTTAAAGGCCAGTGACAATTAATTTAAATAGATAATTGTAAAAAAAGTTTGGATTAAAGTTTGAAAAAAATAAGTTTTTGTTATTTAATAACATTTGGGATACATATTTGAATATTTAACTTAAGTTTAGTAAGAGTGAACACATTAATGGTGACAGTTTGTGAAAAAGGGGCAATGTGAAAATGAATTTATTAGAGTTACTATATCAAGTTTATACAATGGTATTACGCGTTGTCTTACGAATCTATTAAACAAGGTATAAAAACCGAAATTGTAAATCTTTAATAACGTCAAACTGACATGTGACATTCCAATACCAAAATTATGTAAAGATTCCATAAACAGCATAAAACTAACCAGATTTTTAACATTTAGAAACAAAAACGGGTATTTCTTTCTAATGGTTATTTTTAATCAAAAAAACGCTTCGAATTCTCATCATCATCAACATCATCTTCATCAACCATTAAATTTTTCATCTCGTGCTGAAAGCGACAGCACAACTTTAGCAGCCGACACAACGGATACCGAAGAAGAAGCAGATACCGACAGCGGAGGCAGTGGTGAACGTGGTGGTATTATTAATACCGACAACAACAGCAGCAATAGCAGCAGCCAGAATATATTTGGAATGAAACGGGTATTGGATTTACATCTGAATCCAGACCGACTGCTGAACTTCAGCCACCATCACCAGAACGGTGGCTTAGTCAGCAGCAGTCGGGATCGGATCCCAGGTGACGGGGGGAAAATGTCAAGACTTCGTTCAGAAAGTCCTCCTCCCCCGCCTACATCCAGACAAGCACTTTCTCCACCGCATCAGCATCCGCATCACCATCGTCACTCATCTTCTCATCAACATCATCATCATTCCCAACAACAAAATCATATTTCTCATCAACATCATAATCATCATCAGCATCATCATCAGCAACATTCACATCACAATCACCGAAATTCTGGGGGAAGCAGCACCAATTCCTCCTCCGAAAGAGGTGGTGGAGGCAACGGTGAAGGAAGAAGTGGAGGAACATCATCTTCTTCTTCCTCCGGTAAAAATTCCTCTTCAGGAAATCCCCTCAATAATAACTTGAACAACAGCAACCATTCCTCCGCAGCGGCTGCAGCAGCAGCTTCCGCTGCTGCACTCAATGCAATTAACAACATTCCAAATTCACTCATCCCACTCATTCCCAATCCAGCCATGTTGCTTTCCCGGCTTGTCATGCCTGTCGCAGCTGGCGGCGTTGGTGTCGGTGGTGGCGTAGGCTCTCCCCCGAGAAGTGAGAGTCCCCGTCTAAACAATGACTCTTCTGATGAGGACGAAGGACCCAAAGATTTCCGAGGTAAGCTCAACTCTATTTTAAAATTCTTCTTTTCATACGCAAATTTAATTTTTCATGAATAAATGCCGACGAAGTTCATTTTCATTTTGGATTCGCATTGGTCAAACGAAATTTGTTGGAAATATAAATAATAACCAAGCATAAAAGAAAAGGCTCAATGAACCCTACAAATTTTTCCATTTCGATTAATCCGGAAACATTAACAGAACGTCTCCCTAAATAAAACTAAATTCTCCTCCTACTCTTCCTCCTACGCAAATGTATGTTGGAGAATGGGGAGAAAATAAAGTAATCGGTTTTTCTCCGCTCTGCCTAAGTAAACATTCGTTACATTTACAATTCCGCAGAAAAAATACAAATAATACTGCTGCGGGTCTTCTTACATCAGTCTCGTGGCGTGGTCCTGCATAATATATTTTCATATGCAAACGTAAACTGAGCAGAACATAAGATTGTACGTAACTAATTTCGTTTCTGTTTCTGTAGGCCATTCCAATCTTATCCCCTTTGAATAGGCAAATAAGCTACGCTATGCTACGGTTATTTATTATTTTTCAGAAAGAGTTTTTATTTTATGTTATGGTGGACTTCGACTATGATTACGATTAACTGGACAATGCTTAATTTTTTCCTGTTGTGTGGATGATTTTATTTTAATCGCTTTGGTACATATATCCACACAATACAATACAAAAGGATTGTTTTATTGCTCAGGAGCACAGCAAGAGCGAGAGAGAGAGAGATAAAGAGAAAAAGAGAATTCTTTTATTTTCTCTCTAACAATAAAGTTCAGATGGAAAAGGTCAGAGAAAAAAGTAAGTGCTTCATCGTCGTCGTGCGTGCGTGTGCATATTTTCGATAATAAAAACAAGTGAAAAAAATTCGTTCCGTTTTACGAGTACGAATCGTTTTTGAATCACAGACAGAAACAGGATGATTTTGATCATTTGATCATTGATGAAAATCAATTGAATTGAATGTTGTGGAAATGGAAATGTAGAAATGGATCCATTTCCATGCATAAAATGCGAAGATGTGTATTTGTGTGTAGTGTGTAGGTGGAGAGGAGAGGTGGATGGAATCCTCTGTTCCCCCTGATTTATAACAAACGGAATATTGAACACAATACAAGAAATATTGAGTAAGCATATTTCACAATTTCCCAAATTTACTTTTATTATTATGCAATCAAATGTTTAATGGCGAGTGTATGGGGGAGGAATGAAGAAAAAAGAAGAAGAATTGGAAACAAAACAGAAATAAAAGTTGAGAGAAAACGTACTGCATAAGTGCATAATAATAAATGAATTAGTAACTAGATAAAAATTTTGAATTTTGTTGATTTTTGCTTTCATTTCTTGTATTTGAAAAATAAAAGTTCAAGAAATTAATATGAGAGCATGCGAAAATTGAAATCTTCAAATTGAGCAATTTTTTACTACCGTTTTTATGACTGATGACTAACTAGGCACAAGAATCTATACGAAGAAGTGCAGCCATTACTGTTCATAAAATAAATCGGCGTGGATTCAAGCCTCTACTAATTTTGGGCAGTTGAAATTGCTGGAATAGTATTTTTTTTTTAAAATACAGAATAAATGTTTGCTCGTTTTATTTATTCATTCATTCATTTTGTTGAAATATTATTTTACTACAATTCTATTTTGAAAGTGAATTGAGTTGTTCAATGAGTGAGCATATGCTCCCGATGAAAAATTGGAATTCGTTTTGTTGTATCCACTCAAGCTTAATAATGAATGCTATTTACTCATTTTATTATGTAATCTGTCACTGTACTCTTCTCTCTTTCTCTGTAGTCGGCTTCAGAAAGAATAAAGATTTTAAAAATAACAATGGACATTTTTTGACCACTTGAGCAGTGAGAATTAGACTGAAATATATTTTCACAAAATGTCCAGTAAAAGATGGAGCTGAGCCCACTCTTTAAATTTTAAGGTCCAGCAAAAAGCAGCAGCAGCAGCAGTTTTAGGAACGAACTTTGTCCCATTTTCTCCGTAAATAACTGCAACGAAGGCCAAAACCAAAACCAAAAGTTTTAAATTTTTAGAAAGAAAGAAAAAGGAGAACACAGCCTCTCCTCAGCCTGAGCCTACGCACGCTTCGAATTAAGTCATAAATTGCTCCAGAAAACAGAGAACAATTCTATTCTTATCTCTTTCGAGTGGAGTGGACAAGAGGACAAGAAAGTGAAAAAAAAATATACAAAGCATAATATTTCCCTTTCTAACGTCTTTTTGTCTTCCTCCTGTCCACAATTCCACAAATCTTTTGTGTTTTTGTAACATTTTTGACCCGTGCACAGCACAGGCCGTTTTGCTTGAATGAAATCGCTCGGTTTTTGTATTCGGGCCAATCAAAATTCAAAATTTTGACTCGGTTTATGCTCCTTCCGATTAATAATATTTCTCTTCAAATGCCAGAGCAGCAGCAGTTGTTGTTTTGTTCCCTTCCAGCAATAATATTCTATTGCCTTTTCCTCCTCCACCTCCACCACCTAATTTTAAAATATAATTTCTTTCCCCTTAAACTAAAAACAAACTGAGAGAGATAGAGAGAGATCCCATCCACCCTCTAAAACCACCACCGCAGCATTCATATCACCACCCCCATCATCCCAATAATAATAATAATAACCGTTCCATTTCCATGCATAAATTTTTATTTCAATTTTTCATGACATGGCATAAGTTTAAGCTTAGCATTTTAATATTACTACTACCACGATGAAATGCTTCTGCGGTTGAATGACTACAACAGAAATAGAGAAAAAAGAAACAAAACTCAACTGCTCCAGCTCATTTCATTATTTCCATCTCCTCCTCCACTTTCCATTTTTATTTTTATTCTAATAATTTTTAATAATATTCACCGAGCTGAGCTGACTGAGCAAACATAACAGAATATTATTATAACTTAACATAACCACCTCCACACAACCACCACACATGCTCATGCATCCATGTTTCCCTTTTCCTCTCTCTCTTTCTTTCTCTCCATTTCTCTTATTATTATTCTCCTTATTAAAAATTCAGAGTTGACTAATGCTAATCCAAACAGAGAGACAGCAGCAAAGGCAGCAGACTCCCATTTTTGTTGGCCCAGGTTATGTTATGTTACGTTACGTAAGAATGGAAGAGTCGACGATATCGACGACGACGACGACGAGTCGTCATCCTTCCTCCTTCTACCCACCACCTTCACATAATCCATTCCATTCCCTTTTCTGAATACATTTTCTATTCAAATGATTCGTTTTTATTGTGATGATGTGACCCACCCCAATACATTCTGAGTTATGCTTGTGCAAAGCCAAAGCTGTCCACCTAATTCATTCCATTCCCTTTTCTGAATACATTTTCTATTCAAATGATTCGTTTTTATTGTGATGATGTGACCCACCCCAATACATTCTGAGTTATGCTTGTGCAAAGCCAAAGCTGTTTTGTTTTTCCAGTTGCGTTGTTGGTCCCTCTCTCAAAGTTTTCTCTTTCCCCCTTCTTCCTGATTTTAACGCGTTTTGTTTTTCCAGATATGCATCTTTTCTTTCTGATCCTTTTTTACTTAAAAATCGTTGTAAAAACTTAGTTAATTCATTTTCCCTTCATTCATTTCCATTCTATTTGTGTGCAAGCATAAGCATAAACATAATATGCAGGAAAAAGCAGACCTTTTGAGAGAAATTAGAGCAAAAATTCATCCTTTTCCTCCTTAAACGAACTTTTTTATATTTTTTACCTACTTTTTTTATTATTTTGAGAATGTAAATTGGGTTAAACTTTTTACCTTTTTTAAAAACAAGGAGAGAGCTCCTCATCCGGTATGATCCAGTCAGTAAAAAGAAGTTATGTAAAAAATAAAAAATATATATTGTTAAGTAAAGTGTGATCATCATTCTTCTTCTGACTTCTATTATTAGAGGGCAAAGAAGAGTGAAGAGTAAAGAAGAAGAACGTTACAAGCAGCTTTGCACTCTGCACTTGAGAGAAGATCATCATCAACATCATCGGTATATTGAGTTTTATGACTTTTTATGAAGGTTTCCTTTAAAAAAAGGAGAAGAAGAATCTTTTTATATTCCTTTCTGCTCCTTCTTCTCCAGAATTATTCTTCTTCTTTCTTAACCAATTTTGTCTTGCTGCTGCTTACTCAAAAGATTATATATTTTTTTATTTCACTTATATACCTGTTCTGTTTGGAAATGAAATGAATAGGAACTGACTGACTTTGAAATTGATGATGTGGAGGATGTTATTATTATAAAGAAGCAAGAGAGAGTAAAAAAAGGTTTGAAAAAAGGGAAAGGCATTAAAAAACTAAATATATTATTCTGCAGGATGATGACGATGATGATGGTGCTCATTAGGCTAATCGATGTGATCTTTTCTTAGAAATGAATAAATTTTTGAGACAGGAAGATCCTCTCAACTCAAAAGTAAAAAACGACGAAAGAAGATTGCTGATGTGTTGTGCTGTTGTTGTGTTAAATTTGGGTTTTTATTTTTTTGAGGATGTGATGGAGTCTCTTTTAGAAATACCTCTAAATTTCAAAGACCTTCCACAACATCACACACTACGTGTGTTCCTCTCTCTCTCTCATATCTTATCTTTATTTTTATTGCTTGTGCATTTTCTGTTTGTAAAAAAGGTCGGGCAATTGATGATGATGACGAGGATCATCATGAAAATGGTGTGGATTGTTGTTAGCGTTGATGTTGATGTCGGGGAAATTTCACTTTTTAACGAATATTTTAACTAAATTAGGTTCTCTTTACAAGGAAGGGCGACTGTCTTCTTGAGAGAGATATCCATCTTTCGAAAATAAATTTAATTCTTACATTCTACTAAAAAATGTTTAAAATGGAGAAAGTGACCAGAGTAAACCTTTTTACTTGCCGTAATCGTCGTAACGTAACATGGTGGCTGGCTTTGGACGGGGCAATCTAAGACAATCAAAATAGCTTCCTGAATTGCTTAATTTAATTCCAACGAATGAAGTGTCCTCTTGACTCTTGCCAAACCCCTCCTCTATTTCTTTTTGACAAGAATGCTGTTACGTTATAGTTTCTAAGCTGCTGCCAGAAACCAGTTAAATTGTCAGTTTAACGTGTCATTTCTATATCACAATGAGTCTAATTGAATTATAGAACAAACGCATCAGCATCA
The DNA here is from genome assembly GCA_027744475.1 of Lepidocyrtus cf. sotoi NNG-2020. Taxonomy (NCBI): domain Eukaryota; kingdom Metazoa; phylum Arthropoda; class Collembola; order Entomobryomorpha; family Entomobryidae; genus Lepidocyrtus; species Lepidocyrtus cf. sotoi NNG-2020. Next base: position 3,898 of record JAHZNJ010000971.1, on the reverse strand, counting down.
TCATCATCGCGTTATGTATTTCATCTCATCTCATCATATTTTATATTTTTCTTAATTGAAAAATTGACTTACTTTACTTTTTCTTCATAGTATTTTACATTTTTACACAATTGAATATTTATTTTTATTCGTCATTCCCTTTACCCTGCCCCCTCTTTAATATTTATTTTTTATTATGACATGACTGCTGCTGCTGCTGCCTCTCTCTAAATAATGAATACATTTTAATAATAAAAATTCTTGGTTTGACGTTCCCATTTATTTGTAACGTAACGTAACGTAAACGTACGCACCCCCGCCAGCAGCAGCAGCAGAATCATCATCATCAGCATTCTACCCAGAAGTAAAATTATGATTATGTCTCTGTCTCATATATAGATACTATTTTGTTTTACCAGATCTGAATTTTAATTGAATTATTGATGAGCATAGGAAGGAGCAGGCATTGGCATAATATCAAACAAAACATAAACCTATTATTACACTTTGTTCTACCTTCCCTCCAACAATGAAGGCAGTACCTAGTTTTTTTGTATCATAATATTATTCATATCATTAAGAAAACGCTTAAATATCTGCAGTAATTTATATTTTGTAAGTGATATTGTAAATCAGAAGAAGAACAAGCCACACCACCACCAAAGACATGCCACGCCAACGCCACAAGTCAATAAACTTGCTATTGAAGAGATGATTATGAAGTCTCCTCCTAAATAAAGTCAAGATATCATCATAATCAATACGAAATCCCCTCTGGCACGATTCTTGTCATTCATTCTACGAGTACAACAAAATGAAGAAACTTAACTGCTTCTGCTGTTGCTGTTGTTTTGCTTTACTTTGTTTTCATTTACAAGCAGAAAACGATATAAAAATAAATGCTTTTGTTGTTGTTGAATGTTTCTTCAATAATAAGGAATTGGTCGTGACAAGACAAGACATGACATGTTAACTGCTTCTGCTGTTGCTGCTGTTTTGCTTTACTTTGTTTTCATTTACAAGCAGAAAACGATATAAAAATAAATGCTTTTGTTGTTGTTGAATGTTTCTTCAATAATAAGGAATTGGTCGTGACAAGACATGACATGACATGACTTCTACTTCTCTCTGCCTCTGCATACAATAATTCCTTCAGGTAAAAATAAAATAAAAAATGGGAATTAAATTCAATTACTGTAATTAAACGTTTTGTAGTTGTAGTAGAACAACAGCAACAACAACAGCAAAACAGTTACAAATTATTATGATCTTGTCTTGCGCGTTGTGAATTTTGATCTAGAAACCGATTTACGATTACGATTTACAAATAAGAATAATAAGAATACAAAGCCTAGTCACTTAGATTTCGTTGTTCTTGATAAGGATGATGATGAGCAAAAGCATGTAGTCAGCTTCTCACTCACATCAACAACAATTCGATTGAAACAATTATTGCGGCTTTGGTGTGGCGATGATGATGTTGATGATAATGATGACCAGCCTGCGAGAATCAGAATGATGATGATCAAGTGATGACTCAATCCTCCTTCTTCCTCTTCTCGTCTCTCATCGTCTCCTCTTTTTCTCTCTCAACTCTCAACCCGTTCATTTCTTCGTCCGTCCATCCGCCCGTCCGGTTGGCGACTTGTTCGCTTTTCTTTCTTCTTCACAAAGAGAAGCAAAGTCGGTGTCGGTGGCGGTGTTGATGATAAACCACTTTATTAGCATGTTTTACTACACAACACGTTTCATGTTTTAAGCTCTGGTTTTCACAACTGCAGTATAGGAAATCGTTTTAACGGAGAAGGAGAGAACAGAGAACAAAAGTACACACCTGAAGGAATTCGTTCTTATAAACTACACGATGTATTTTTTTTTGCATAAACCATTCAACTCTTTGTTGATCTTGAGCCCGCTCACTTTTGGTCTCGTAACTCAGATTTTTATTACTGAATTCATTTAAGTTAGAAGTTAGGGTTAAAGAGAGAGAGAGAGGGAAGAAAAAATGAAGCATCATAATAAAAAATAAGTTTGCAGGTTATTTGCAAGTTGATTTACAACGTTTTGCATAAAATTGGAAAAAGAAAATGAAGAGAGAGAAGGGGAAGAATGGCATGGCACTGGCACCACACCGTCCTGAATTTTTCTTACTTACCTGGCTCTGGTCTTCCCATTTACAAATATTTACGTCGGATCTCTAAGAAAAAAGACGGTTCGGATGATTACGATATGATGATGATGATGCAGTAAAGGTGTGCTTCTTCTTCTTCAAAGAAATTGGAATGGAGTCAGAAGGAGTCGTCTGATAAATGAGATCAGAGCAGCGCAGCAGATCTTGAGAGTAGAAGAGGGAGACCAAATCTTTATGATTGTTACAAAAAATTCACATCCACAATACAATCCACATAAGTTTTTCAATCTCATCAGCAGAATCCTCATCATCATCATGAAAGAAAAAAAAGTGTAGCAGAGCAAAGTGGTAATTGGTCCATTTTACATTCACTTTTTTTGTCTATTTGCTTATACTTTACTTACTACCTTGGCTTTGACGGTGGCATGGATTGCATGCATAATCATCTGATTGCATGTGAGAACAATCATCATCATCTTCATCATCATGAATGCGATTGTTGGTACTTAGTACTTAGCAAATACAAAAGCTTATTTTATGCGGAACAAAAAGAAACGACAAAAAATGATGAGAATACTGTAATGACAAGAAAAGGCAAAGTCAAAGGCATACGAGATGAAGAGAGAGAAAAGGATTGTTTATCTGCGTGGCTTAAAACTTAAAAGACGGTATAGGTACTTGTGTGAAGAATTTGAATGCGTTGGAGACCTTTAAGAAATAAAATTGTATTTTGTTTTCCTTGCTACATCAGATTTATGAAATTCCCAGTTTCAAATAATTTTATTGTAAGACAAATAATGGCTAAAATGATTTTTTTGTTTGTATCAGATCAAAACTGGTGATATTTGTAACGTTTATTTTCTTGATGTGTTGTTGTTGATGACGATGATTTTGTTGATGGCCTATGTTTTACAACCAGTTCTTCTCTTGTTACATTACAATTTGATTTTTTTTATTTTCTGTATTTATCTCTCTCTACATGATCTCATTACATATTCATCATCACTCAACTTTAACTCACTCACTCACTTGATCACTTGCTCTCTTCTGTCTTGTGTGTAGTAAAAAATAAAATACTGGGCAGGGCTTCAAAATTATCGAAAGATTATCAAAATTACAAATGATGATGAGGTAGATGATGACGGTGGTGGAGAGAGATGATGGGAGGCTTAATAGAACCTTTCAATCCTCATCTTAATTTATTCACTCACTCACTCACCATTTTTCTTTAGATTGTTTCTACTGCTGCTGCTGCTGCTGTATGTAATATAATGTAGATCAATTTGGAAGTTGATTGATTAAATCAGAGAGTAAAGAGGTTGAGAAAATGGGAGAAGTTGAATTTCATTCAATGCAATGCAAACATCATTATTGTCGTTAGTAGCATAGCATTGAATTCGTGAAAAATAAACAAAATATGCACGATTTTTTAAATAAATTATTCACGAAAACGAATGCAAAGATAAAAAATTCCTTTTTTATTATTGTCGGGAGTTTCTTTGAAATATTTTTCTTTCTACACGTAAAGTGAAGGCTTAGAAAAAAAGAAAAGAGGTAAAAATTTCGTTTCTGAAGGGTTTTACGTATGTAATTTATTTATGCAAGGATTTTACTTCAAGTAAGTTCAGATCAGTTACGATTACCAGCTAAATATGGATATACCACAATTTTGTGAGTGAGAAAAATTTGTTTTTAAAAATCTGAAGAATCTTTCTTCCTCTTTTTTCCAAAACATTGATTTCAATGAAAAATCCATTTCCCACACCGATTTGAACCAAAATGAGATGT
>JAHZNJ010000970.1:0-10562 GCA_027744475.1 Lepidocyrtus cf. sotoi NNG-2020 | reverse complement strand
CAAGAATGATTAAGTAATTTTATGTACATAGAATGTGGAAGATTATTTAAATTTTTTAAGAAAGCTACTCTGTCTTAATTATCTTCTAATTAGTTAAATAATGTTTAAAATATGGAAGGATTATTAACAAGAATATTTATGATGACAAGACCACAAGCTGAGGTTAAAAAGAAAGCTGAAAAGAGTTGGAAATTTTAATTGATTTTGTAATCTTACCCGTAGCAGTAGCTCATGGAGGGAGGTTTGGGTAGTGTTGTTTGTGCCGCCTGAAGTGGCCATTTGGTTGAGGTTGTTAGCGGAGGAAGTAACGGTTTGTCGAGGTTGAACCATTTAATCGGCCGCACTTACAAAACTTTTTGTAACTGATTTTTTATATTTTGTGTAGATATTTTCTTTCCAAGAAATCCATAAATTTTTTTTCCGTTTAGTGCATTTTTATACCTTTCATACAATCCCATGTAATAAGAACTTCACATTCGATTCGAACCAAAACTTTTAATAAAACCGTTGCTGTGATAATATACGCTGTACGGGTTTGTGCTGCCACGTATGTTGCTGGCGCTGGTAATTGTTTATGAAAAGAAGACGATAGAAAAACGTGGAAGCGAAGTAGAGCGAAGGTTAAATTAGAAGACTTATACCATGAAGGTTGTCTACATATATCTTCAATCAAGACATTATCTTCTTTCCACTGTCCAATAGGATTTTAGCAAGCAATAATTCTTATCTTGCACAGAAAATATCAAATGATCACGAAAAATAATTCGTGAAAGCATCAACTTACAATAGATTTTTCATTCCGAATCTTCTCTATTCATTGCATGATAGTATGAATATAAAAGCCACCAACTTACAATTTAATCCAAAATAGTGATACTTTCATTTCAATAAAAATTTGTTGGTAAATTGTTTAAACCTCAATGAAAGTAGATTGGGCTTTGCTTTGTTAACTTCAAATCAAACAACGGGCCTTGGGTTAAATATCAGATGTTAGTTTTGAAATATATATATATCCCCTCGTTACTCACCACATCCGATTTTCCTCCTCACTCATTTCTTTATTTTTCTCTTTCTTACCATAACTCGGACTTAAACTCAGGGAGTACGCAAAAAATAAAAGAAAAAGTACCTTTTAACAGACAAACACTTTCAGTAGAAATTCCAATTTGGTTTTGCTACAAACAAACAGTGGAGCATATGCTTCAGCTGTTGTGAGCTTTAAAGTAAGTAGAAAGTATAAAAGGTAGCGGTGGAAAGAAACACACCAAGAAATGAATGGGATCTCCTTGATATAGACCCAGTGGTGGTGGAAGGTCCGACTCAAGCTCAAGGTAAATCTCATGTTGCTTCTTTCCACCTCCGTAACCTTTCTCTCTTACTCTCTTTCTTCCTACTTCTCTCACAGATATTTTTTCGAAAAGGGAAAGTTATAAACAAGACAGGTATAGTTTTTTCAGTTTGCTGATGTTCCACCAAGAAAGAAGAAAAATGTAGCGAAATAATATCCATTTCTTTTTTCTCTCTGCTAGAAACACCATTTTAGCCAGAAAGCAGAAAATTCTCTAGAAATGTGTTATGCTATAGTTGTGCTTTTGTTTCAAATAATAAATGCAGCACCATGCTATGGTGTGAAGGAACCTCTGCTGCTCGCATTTTTGATTGATAGATACTTTTAAGGCACTTAGAGAACAGGTTACACTTTAGTCATGAAAAAGAGAGTCAGGAATCTTTTCTATCTCTTGTTCTCCAACACACGTGAAAGGTGGAATGTATGGAATATTATATAACTTTCCTGTGAATTTCAGATTCATTTGAGATTTTATGTTTCAACAAAAGAAAGAAAAAGTGGAAGTGGGCTGGTCTCAGTTTTAAATGCGTTAAAAGGAATTTCATGTTTGCTTTTATTTTTTCGTACGATTCTTCAAAAATAAATGTTGTTATGATGTATGCTCGTAGTGGCAGGGGTGCTTCAGAATTACTCTTTTTGTATGTGATGAAGAAAAATGAAACTTGCACTATCCAATTTAGATCAAATAAAAGCCCCGGTAAAATTTTTTAACTGGACTTATTAATTAAATTAATGAAGATTTAACGCATTACTTTTGTCATAAATAATTGAGTTATTAATGAAATGTAACTAACTTTGCCAACAAAAATTACGAAAGAAGGCTTTCAGAAAAAGTCAGTAAGCTGAGTAAATATATTGATCTGATTTGTAATATCTCTTTCTTGTTTCTAATTTACGATATTAACCTAGTTTTCTCTGCTGTCCTCTGTGGCTTGGTTTGACTTGGGTTTGTCTGGCAGAATATTTTTTACGTGAAATTTCATCTTTTTTGCCATTATATTTCTCCTCTGTCATATTGTTTCTTTCTAGAGGAATACCTCATATGGAATGAACTTTTATCTATCTAATCAGCAAGTTCTCCTTCACTCCACCATCATCATCTTGCTCGTCCTTATTCCTAAAACCGGATACCGTACGTACTTTTTCATTGAACTAAAAGAAACGAATGTCTTCTGTGTTGACGACTGGCTAGTGTTCTGTTCTCCGAGGTTAGACTAGGTCGACATTACATGCCAAATCCCATCTAAAGATATCCACTATCAGATAACGCAAAACATAACCCAAGACAAAAAATAAATCTGCGCTGATCTGTAGCTTTATAGTTTGTGGCTAGACCTTGTGATGAAATATAATCAAATCTTTGCTTTTTCTGTTCTCCTCTCTCCGTCTCTGGATTTTATGATCATTCTTTCTTTCTTATTCTCTTTCCTAAAGCAATGTTACAGCGAATTTGATTGAGCTGCAGTTTTTGCTGCTGCTATGGCTCGTCATAATAGCAAATCATATCGAATCATATCATATCTGACATGGTAGAAGTGAGTAGGTAACGATGAAATAATAGAGGTATCGCGTTGACTAGCTTTCAATATTATATCTCCAGCAATGTAGGTATTAAGGCATCGCTTGGGAAAGTAGGTCGATAAAAACACAAGAGGTATCGGTGCTTTATAGGTACTTTAGTTGAAGTTGAGCATAAACATGTGAGCAATGCCAGCAGAAGCAGAGGCAATAGCAATATAACAATGTAATTTATCTAAACACTCATATCAAATCAAAGAAGAAAGAGGGGAGGAGTAGTAAAGTAACACGATAGGGAAATTAACTCACTTCAAACACCAAGTTTGATTTTATAGGTTGAGGATGGATGTCAAACGGATAAGTTTTGGGGAGTTTTCAAATTAATTTTAGCTTAATTCGTTAATATTAATACCCTGATGACGTCAGACCTAATTGACTTTTGAATAATATAAATGCAAAAAATAAAATAAATATTTGTACGGTTTAATTAAGCCTAATTTGTCTTTACGGTATGTCAGCTTGAAAAATGGAAATATGCGCGGATTTATTTTCATATAAACGGACTGTTTGCATTTCATAATACTGCTTTCTTGCTTTACATTACATATTTCCTTCTTTTCTTCTTTATTATTTCCTTTTCTGTGTCATCATTCTTTTCATCAAAAATATAAAAACAAAACCTAGCACAAGTGCGCTCCTTGCACGAAATAAGAATTCCTAACATAATATTCGTAGTTGTTACAGCGCAAAAGAAACGAAGTGAGCTGCTGCGTAGAAAACACGTAGACCTAGTAAGTGAGAGTGAAAGTAGAGCAAATGAGGGTCACGCTTCTCTTTCTTTTTTCAACATTTTACCGTTCCGTCTCCTCTGCCTTCGATATATGTATTTCTCCGTTGGGATAAAACCATCGAAGGAAATTCGTGAAAGTATTATTCTAAATTTTTCATCTTGTCCTCTATTTCCCACTTCCTTTCCTTGTCGGATGTATCGAGAGACTCAGACAAGAAAGAGAAATAAAGCTCACGCATTTTTCACTATGTGAATAAATATGGATGGGAAGTATTTCATGCGCAGCGAGTGAAGTGAAGGTGGCGGTGTTGCTGCTGCTGCTTCTATTCTATTTCTGCTTTTTGCAACGAAGAGAGAAGGAAACTCAGAAAATAGGACAATGAAATGACGATACTGCATGCAGGCATGACCATTTACGGTTCAATGTTTTACATTTTCAGCTGATGTAGATTTTTAGTGGCAAATCCAATGCCGTTTTTCGTTTTCACCTGTTTTCCATCTATATGTATTCTAAGGTATTTTGTATCGCAAAATATAAAGAGACTGAAACAAGTAAATTTGGAAAGAAGGGATTGGGATCCGTAACAAAATTGACATTGAGTGACTAAATTTGTTCCGTAATTTACATTTACATCGTATGCAACGAATTTGTGCACATAGAGTATAGTGTGCTTAGCAAAGTTGAAGATTTTTAATGAATTATTGAAGTATTTGTTTAAATTTGTTTAAATTGGTTGAAGATGAACTTGAGTTGAAATGCTTCTGTTATTACAAGAACAAGTTGCAAAATAGGTTTGACATTATCTATTGGGTGAAAAAATATAGTTTGTAATATTATATTTGAAGAACGTTTTGTTGTGTAAGTATCGTAAGGTCAGATATTTTTTCATGGCTTTCGTTCATCTTTTCTCGTAATTCGTAATTATTCTTTGAGAACAAATAACACTACGATGATAAACTTTATGGTGGATATTCCTAACATTTGTATCATTTTAGATGACACCCACTCGTGTTTAGTCTGTATTGTTTCACCACATTATAGTTTTCATCAAAACATTTTAGTAATTTGAAGCAAGTTAATAGAGCTTGAAGTGCCGTATTGTATTATTTTTACTGGCCAAAGTATCTAGCTTTGCATCTTTGATTTGAAGTAAACAGGCTCTAATAACTTTTAATAAGGTCGTTTCGTGTGACAACTTTTACATTCCTTATTGCCATTTGCAATTGACTGTACAGTAATATCAGTGGCTGAACTGAACGCAAAATATAACAATAAATTGCTCATAGGTAGAAAATATTTTTTTCTTCTCATTCCTTTTTAATACAGTATTTTGTTGAGTGATGCTGCATTATTTGTTTCAACATAATCCGTTTTCTTTCCTTAATCCAGTTATTTATTCAGTCTTTTCAAAAAAGTAAAAGTGTGTGAATAAGAAACAGACAGACATTGAGGAAAGAGAACACGAAAGTAGGGTTTTCCAGACAGACAGACAGTTTTCTATCGAGCAATCAAACCATTGCACTCTTGCGTGCTAAATTCCTGTCTAGTTCATCATTTTTTCTGTTTTCCACTTTATTTTAACAAACATACAATCTTCAATCTTTGCTAACGATTCAAGGAATATCATAATCCTGCTTGTTAACCTTTTTTCCACTTGGGTTCCTCAATTTAAAGATATTGAAGAGAAATCTCCAAACCGAACCAACCAAAGACCACGATGTCTTTTTCCAAAATCGTGTTCTATCTTTACTTTAAATACAAAAAAGTTTCTTCTCTGCAAACAAAATCTTTCAACAAAAAAACGTGTTTTGAAAAATTCATGCTCGTGCATTTTTATATTATGAGATTTTTTTCTTCATAACATATCATATGAGCAACAACAGCAGCAGCACAGCGATGATAACAGAAGCTTAGCAGATGTTACAACTTTCTCCTTTCAGCATGGCATAGCGGTATCAGTAGCAAAATAGTTTTTACTATTCTGGAATGAGGCAAATCCTCTTCTTTATATATTGCGGTGAAACACGTGGCGTTCAATCCGAATACACCATTCACAGACGCTGCTACTGCTGGTCCCTTTTACGATTTACCTTTCATTTTTTATACTTTGTATATTTTTATAATATTTTTTGCTTCTTATTTTAAACAGGGAGACTAAAAACTCTCTATTTTTCTGAAGCTATCATCAAACCATGGTTTTATTGACTGCTTAAACATTCTGATCAGGAAACAAGGCTGTGGCATAGGCTCCACTCCACCAGCCACACCAGCGACCATATATTATAGATATTTGTGAGATCGTCACTCAAGCGTACTTAAACGAAGAAGAAAGGGTTTTTAGTCTGGTCTGATCTAATCAGATGTTGTTGCTCTTAAGTTTCAACTTTTTATTCAGGTCTGATCAATTTTTTATACCTATATTATGCTACAATCAGCTACTGAAAGAGGTCCACCTACAATTAAGAACAGCTTGCTTATTTATCTAAATATTATACACAGCGTAACCTTCTATCAAGCTAAATATATCCACATATCCTTTACGTGTGATCATCCAAATCTCATCAACATCAGTTCCAATTTGAATGGAAACTTTTTTTTTGCTTTTCTTGTCTTATAAAAAATTTACACTCGTTGTCAGTTGACGTATAGCGCATAAAGCTTCCACATGGCGTTGGCAAGTGCTTTCTTTTTCAATTCTCCACGTCCAACTCAAATACTAAACTTTTTGTTTGGGGGAGGGAAGGAAAGAAAGATATAGAAATCATAGCTGAGTAGAACCTGACTTCACACTATAGCAACAAGAGTAAGCCAGTTTGAAGCTGCTGTTGCTCTTTTTTGCTCATACCACGACCAATGTGCGTAAGTAGCAGCAAAACATCCAAGAATTGTTAAGGCGATCGAATTGGAGTTGATGATTTGAATAAATTTTCACTAGACGAAAGGAGTGAGTTTTCTCAACTCTTCTGTGAAGAAAGATAAAAACCTGTAAAAAGTGAAGAGAAACAAACTTTTCTTTTTCCAAAGCAAACGAGTGAAAAACAGTAAACGCAAAATGTTCATTGCTTCCTTCTTTTTGGATGAAGATCAGAGAGAAGAACACACGTGAATTTTTTCCCCAAAACCTTTCATGAATTTTCAAACGTTTTTTGCTTCTCTTTCGAGTTGTATCGAAAACGAAGATTCTTTCTTCTTTTCTCTGAGAAAGTTCAGTTGGTTGTTTTTTGTCTTCCTTTTTCGTTGATTGTCTTCTTTTTTCTTTGCTGTTCCCTTTTTTTTACTTTTTTTTCTTGCCGTCATCACCAGCAGCAAGGCATCTGCGTGTGTAGCAGGTTTAATTATGCTTTAAACCATGAATGTTCCTTCTTATAACACACTAAACTGCGCAAAATATATAGTTTTAAAGTAAAGTAAGAGAACGAAGCTTCCATTCTCCCATTTCCTTAACCTAATAAGCATGTAGTGAAGAAAAGTAGGAAAACAGATAAATTTATGCATGTACGCAAGCTAAGTATTTAGATTATCGTTAGCGAAAGAAGTGAAGCGAGTTGAGTGCCTAACTATCCCTGAACTTTCAAAAAAATAAAGAACGAGGAAGATGGAGAAAAACGTTCGTAAGTAGAGCTGGCAATAGCACTACCACCACCACGATCATCCTTTTTTCTTTTCTTCAAATCACATTTTTCTCCTTCACACACATCTTAGATTAGATTAGATTTAGATTTATTTTCTCAGTTTTAAGCAACGACGGACAAAATGTCCTTCGACGGGCTTACATCGTCATTTTTCCTATATTAAAGATTTTTCCAATTTCTTATATTATATTAGTAGTACATAATNTACATCGTCATTTTTCCTATATTAAAGATTTTTCCAATTTCTTATATTATATTAGTAGTACATAATTTGAAGACCAGAAATACTTAAACATTTTAATTTAGGATCTATCTTAGGTACATCGTAAAAAACTGGCTGCCTTTACGGCGCCTTACATAAAGCTCCCAGGAGCACTATACATAAGAGAGAAATTTACATAGAAATTAAGCCAATTGAGCCAATTAACAATCTTTTGTTAGCATTCTTCTCTTTTATTCAAGAACGAATAAAAAAGTGTGTGAGAGAGAAAGGAAGTGAAGACGTGCAGAATGTGTAAGACAATTTTCAAGATTCGAGGCGTTAATTGTCGATAAGTTTTATATGTCTATCTTCTCTTCCTATGGAGAGTCTCTTTTCCTAATGTCTCTATATATCCACTTATAATCATCACTGCTCTCATAATCATCTCTTCTTTCTCCTGCTTCTTTTCGTAGAAGGAATTTCTGGCAGATGCTTAGAGAAAACGGCTGATCATCTTTCACGCAAAGTCATCTTGGTTTTTCTCGCCCATGTTCACTCGCTTCTTTGCTTTAGTTTTTTCCATTCCATCCTTCATTTAGATTATCAGTAAAAAAAGTTGCCTAATTCCTTTCTACATTCGACTCATCGTCCTCGTCTTTTTCTGATCTGACTTTCCATAATATTCTCAGCTTCCATAAAAAAAACGCTGTTAATGCAGTTGTCTTTTTCCCTACTTTATTTTTACCTTCGTTTTCAACAGTTTCATCATTTTCGTAGCAAAGATATCTTCATCTTATTTTCTTCTTACAGTATTATGATGAGAGTGAAGATGAAAATGAAGCCAATTGCTTAATAACCAAGCCAAAGCCGTGTCTGTGTGGCAGTGAGAGAAAATCCTCGGTATAAAACGAGCTCGTGGAAAGTGAAGAAATACAGGAAAGTAGGAACCAAGAGAAAGAGAATTTCAGCAGAAGATGGATAATGGTTCATTAGACAATTCCCATTTCTGTTAAATGGCTTGAGTAGTTCAACGCAGCTCAGAGCTCATCATTTTCAGTAGCTTAGGCATTTTTGCATGAAGTGAAATGGAATGGAATAAAGACTTGAAGTGGAGGGGAGTAATTTGCGTTTTACTGCTTGCTTTCTAGTAGTAGATTAAGGTACCAACAAGAAAATTCAATCATCTTACTATGTACAATATTAGTCGTCATCATAAAATATTTTAGAGATTTTTAAATCTACGAAATAACATGAAAAGCGCTCGATTTTTGGAAAGTAAATTAAATCTCAGGAATCCATAATAAAAGAATGGTAGCATCCTTGAGCATTTGGTACATTCTATTTAATTTATTTACCAGTTATCACGAATTATAATGGTGTGGAAATGCGTAGCGTGCACGCTGCTTATAAGTGGCATTACTGTACAGTACATGCGGTCAAAGGAATCATTGTTACAAAAATTATACAAATTGTTTTAAGAATTTAGAAAAACTCACTGATAATTTTGCTGAGAACGTTTGGTAAAATACGAATTAGCTATGGAACCTGTCTAATTGAAAACTTCAATTTTAATTCAGAATATTTGACGACGTCGTAAGTTGCATTAAGCCAATGCGATGTCGGTTGAACCGTACGGATTAGCTTTTTTTTGCCTACTAAACTTCTTACCCAATACACACAAAATATCCTGTTTTTTAAATTTGGGGCAAAAATGTTGAAAACATTTTGTTGCTTCAGTTGATCCTGAAAGCATTTAAAATTTAAAATTTTAGGCATAACAAGAGGAACTTAATCGATCTACATTTGCTACAAGCAATGTTTGTATACTGGTAATATTATTGTCTCTGCAGTTTACCAATAGCATTCATCTAATAAACTCAGCTTTAAATTTTCTAGCTGTTATTTAGGATTCTTCTGTGTGTATTTCTAAGACTCTTTTTTTATTATTGGTTTGTGTAGTGTGCTTAATCTGATGAATTCAATAAACGCAATAAGCTTGAGCTACTTCCTAAAAGCAATTCACATAAATACTGTTCACGCGTTGCTGTACAAACAAAGGTGAAATGTGATGTATGACGAGAACGGGGATGAATCTGCATTTCGGTGCACACAATGTAAATATAAAAACATGACGTTGCTCCAGTGAACGTGCTACGAAAACCTTCTATAATTTAATTTATTAAGACTTTTAAACCAAAAGACAGAAAATTATAATGTAGCCATTGCGTAAAACTGGTATGTGTAGGTCAATTGAGTTATATTTTAAAAAAACATTCGTAACTTTTCTCAAACTGGTTCATATTACTTACTTTATAAGCCAGCTTATCGGAAGTAACGGCTAAAAAATAGGTACAAGATATCTTTATACTTCAACAGTAATGTAGAGCATGGTAGTATTAGAGACTCTGTAATCTAACTAGTACAACTTTCATGAAAATCAGCTTTTGATTTTGAAATTACAGCGAATTGTTAAGTTCACGACTCACAACAATACGCACTGGCATACACTCCCATACCTCTTCCTTAATTTTCTTAGGTTTTACTGTTTTTGCTCATTGAAAGTAAACATAAAAGAGAGATTTTCATTTATTGGTATTTTGCTAGTAATAATAATAGTATTACAATTTTATTGTAATTATTACCAAACGCGTAGCAAAATATAGGTTCTCAGCCAAAGCTCATGATCAGCTTTCAAATGAGGTTCCTTTTATCATTCATGAACATTACATAAAGATCAAAATCTTTTTTTCAGTTTTCAAAGGAAATTACTACCAAACGCAACAACCACCACCGCAGTACTCGAAGAAGAAATCTAGCAAAACTCCGCTGGTGTTATTGCTACGTAGCGCCGTTTTCCCATCCCCTGTCAAGAACCGCCAAAAACGACGTCAACTTTTATTGCCATGTCTGTGCCTGGTGCATTGTACACATTTTGTTTAGATGTCTTTCACGTCATTGTTCTGGCAATAGCGATCTTATCATAGAATGACGATGATAACGACGAAGCATGGTTTCCGCTCTAAAGCTGTATCAAAAGCAAATACGCAGTGCTTTGACTTCCGTTTTCAGGA
>JAHZNJ010000969.1:0-18131 GCA_027744475.1 Lepidocyrtus cf. sotoi NNG-2020 | reverse complement strand
AAATAATATTTCAGATACTACTACAATCAATCGTGAAATGTTTGTTACCGAAAGTAAAAGTATGTAAGTTACCGAACATAGTTATTACTAATAACTTTTTAATTAAAGAAATGTTTATCTGTGCGGAATAGGAATATATTTCACCAATTTTTACTACTACGCAGCTCGTTTGTTATCTTGTACAGTACATATATTAAGATTATGTATGTAAAACTGGAGTAACGCTCGTTAGATAGTAACCGTGAATTCACTCCTTGACTTGTTTACATTTATACCAACGCGGAATGTCATCATGTTGGAATGAAAGTTTCTAAACTGCGCATTATAGTTAAATATTTTTGTTGTTTGCAAATACATTACATATAAATAAGTCAACCACGTAATTTAGGTTAGTAACATTTTCGTAGGAAACAGTATTTACATAGCCCATACTATATTAGTAATTGAAAGAGCCGGTACCGGTACATATTGTGTAATTGATAAAATTATACCTAACGTAAGTAATTTTTAGTAAGTCATATCGAATTAACTTCTACTTATAGTGCTTTTGTACAAATTGCAAAATTTCAATAAAGAATTCGTCATACAGCAAGAAACGTAAATCAAACCATTTCATCACGTAATGATGCCAGTCTTTTATAATGTCATTTTGCTATGTTATTTGATTCTAAATAAAAAAAAAATATTTTGTAGACGGAAGTTAGGTCGGTTTAAGTAACGTAAATAAAGAGGAGTATGTGGTTGAGTTTGCAAGCAACGGTACAGGTAAGTGTACTTCATAGACCACTGCACTGTTGCATGATGTATTCTTTCTCTTAACGGTATAATATAATTACAAAAAGTTTTACAGTTTATGATATAAACTAAAATGTGCGCTGGAAATACATATAAACACAACAATATATAGTAATAGAAATTATACTATATCACCTCTAGCAAATGCGGTTAAGCCACAAGAGATCTTTCTTGTTCTATCACCTTCTCCATCCAATTCTTATTATTACACAACCACGAATGATGTTGATGTTGATGTAAACTTTTACCTTTCTATGATGTTGCCGTTGCGTTACCACCGCGCGCCGTGCTGGATCATTAACAATAAGCAATAATCTGAAAATAAGATAATAAGCGCATGGGCTTTGACCAGATGGGTGGGGTGGCTCATAGCAGAAAATGTTTTTATGATGATATCTTTTCATTCCAACTCTCCTCAACCAATTTCATATTCGTTTCTCCACTGCCGAAACCAATAATTCTTGTCTGTTGGCAAGAAATGTGAAAAGGATCATGAACTCTGCGAAAAGCCCAGTTTTTCATATACCAAATAAAAAACGTTCCATTCCACCTTGTTATACTTTTTTAAGTAATATTATTATGGTCCATTCTTCTGCTGCTGAAGAAGAACTTTCATATTATCTATTGCCTTTTGCGGCCATATACATAAATGCACGACATGTAAGCTGTAAGAGATCGCTTTCTCCTTCCTGTATTCAACAATAGGCAATTGCAATGTTCTGAAAAACGCTGCTGCTGTTGTTGCTGCCGCTGCTGAGGAAAGTGGAGTTTGACTATGATAAACCGCACAATGCTCTGCAGTGTTACGGTTGGTTGAAGAGAAACGTAAATCAAGCAACATAATATAAACTTTTAGTCGAACAATTCCTTGTTGCTACACGTCATACCTTATTAAATGATAGCCATTTGCCTTACGCCCTTCTACTTTTCTAAATGCATTAAAAGCCTATGTGGGGGAGTGGGAGTTGACTTGGTTGCTCATACATGCATAAGTGCGAACAAGAAAGGAAAATGAAATATAGTGTTTCGCGAAAAAAAAGAAAAAAATTATCTCTACCTTAGCTTTGGATCATCACACAAAGCAGCGTCGGACTTCAAAGGTGGATTTGTAAAAGCTAACTCCTATTATACCAAAACTAGAAGCTACACGAGAGCATGGAAGAGACCACAGACGCTTACTTCCGGCTCAATCTCAATCTGGCGAATGTTTGAACTTTTTCTTTTCAACTCTAACTCTGCATATTGTATTTCTCCAAAACGCACCCACGATAGACGACGCAGTTAAAAAAGTTTTTCATAATGAAGCTCTTGCATTTTATGGAAGAGGAAGATATCAAAGGCAAATCAACAAAGATTGCATGTAATAACAATAGAAAAAAACAATAATTTTCTATGGAAAATCTGAAAGGATTGTTTATAAAGTACTTACTTGGTATTCAAATAAATTGCTAACAACAATAGACAAAAGCTCAGTTTCTTGAATCGTTGCGTTCGTCGTCGTCGCTTTAAAATCAACTTTTTTTCTTTAACTCTATCATCATCTTCATGAAAAGTTTTTTCTGTAGAGAAAGGAGAAAGAGAAGCTGTCTCACTCGCTTTTATTCCCTTCCTCATCGTGACAATTGAGTCGATAGCAAATACCAAGAATCAGAAAGAAGAGGTTACAACAGTCAAACTTTGCTTGGATTGAAGTAGAAAATTAACAATTATTGATCGCTGGATTTTGAGATTTACCGGAGTTTAATATATTTGTCTAGTCTAACAACAGTTAATAGTCTGGGGAATACATATTTTCAAAGACCTTAATATGGGTACTATGAAGTTCGAAACTAAACAATGAGTGGACCCCATTAAAGGATCTGTAATTTTTGTGGCAACTCTGCTCAGTTCTTCTGTACGTTTCCTCTTACAATCACTCACAATCCTATATAGATAAACGATAAACTGAACGTAGCCCCTTCAACTTTGTTTTCCCAGTGAATTATAAATTGTAATACGGTATTGGTACTGCTCCGCTTCTTCGTAGCAAAAGCTGAGTGTGTGAAGTTCCTTTTTCAATTTATCTGTTCAGCAGCAGCATTGTGTATTGTGTGTTGTGCAAGTCCTGAAATAAAAGCTTAAAAGGAATCACGACATGAAAATATAGTTTTGTTCTTTGCTATTCTTTGGAAATTTTTGCTCGAGGGAAATACTATTGTGTTTTGGAGAAAATCTAAAAGCATGTTTTGGTTTCATCTTGTCGATTCATTAAAAGATCTATCACTCACTTGTGTGTGGGGACTTCAATTGTGCCTTTCTGTATTCGCTCGTTTAAAAGTAGTTGTGTGAGAGAAAGTGTGTTTGCAAATACTTTGAAGTGTTCCCTAATTCTAATTTATATTGATGAAAAGTGACTATAAAAATGCTAAAGTAAGGAAGCATCTTTTGAGAAGGATGAGACACGGATGTCAAACTCAAACTTATCATTAGCTTAGCAGCGTCTATGCTATTGCAGCATGTCTGTAAATATAATAAGCTTAATTGGATAAAGAACATATCACAAAAGTAGTTGGACAGAAAAGGCGGAATAGTAAAACACTACCTAAATATTCGTAAAGTTGTACTCATAAAATTAGCTTCATTCACATTCATTCATCCATTCCCCGTTTTTATACCGTTTGGCCGCGTGTGGAAGGACGTACTTTATCCTAAAATAATTCCAAAATTACGAGACTCAGAATTAAACTCTAAACGCTATTGAAAAGACAATTAACAAAATTTTTATTTCCAGAAATAAAAACTGCGTTTATCCCTTGATTGATAGTACGCAGAGGTGTTTAAATAATTTTCAAGCTTCGTTTGCACAAGCAGCATAGCAATAGTAACAGGAATGTTAGCTAGTTACGGGATTATA
Organism: Lepidocyrtus cf. sotoi NNG-2020; assembly: GCA_027744475.1. Classification (NCBI taxonomy): domain Eukaryota; kingdom Metazoa; phylum Arthropoda; class Collembola; order Entomobryomorpha; family Entomobryidae; genus Lepidocyrtus; species Lepidocyrtus cf. sotoi NNG-2020. Next base: position 14,443 of record JAHZNJ010000969.1, on the reverse strand, counting down.
GTTTAAATTTTATAACTTTTCCTGTCGTTGCTATTACTAATTTGTAATGGAAAAAACAATCTCATTTTTAAAACATCTTTGCTTAGGATGAGTTATGGGATGAATAATACAGTTTTTATTTTTGAAAATAAAAATTTGTTAATTTCCTTTTCAATAGTATTTTCAGTTTAATCCCAAATCTCATAATTACGAAATTATTTTAGGATAAAGTACGTCCTTCCAAACGCGGCCAAACGGTATGAATTGATTTCCCTCGAGTTTTGAATTTACTTTCACCATCTAGTATTACATCAAATCAATATTATTATGGGGAATAAAATTGTTACGTTTACAGAAGAACAGTTGGAGGATTACCAGGTAAACTTTTTATTCAATAATTCAACACATTGATATTGGTTGTTTCTACAGATTAAAATCAATAGTGAATTGTAAATACATAGCACAATCTTATTGCGTAAGTTAATCTTCAAAGGAAACTGTAAAATTGATATTAAACTGAAACTGACTTCGATTTTGTATTGTTTTTGCAACTGCAAATACATAGCACAATCTTATTGCGTAAGTTAATCTTCAAAGGAAACTGTAAAATTGATATTAAACTGAAACTGACTTCGATTTTGTATTGTTTTTGCAACGCAACAAAGGATTGTACTTTCTTCACTAGAAAGGAAATACTAAGGTAAATTCTTTTTCTTTCTGTGCCTATTGGAATTGCTCTCAAGAAGTGAGCTGTAGTAATAGCGTCAGCTTGATTTACCCTACAAGTGTTAGCATTGTTATTAGCTTCAACTTTAATCTCGTTGAATCGACAAATGAGAAATCACTACTGGTAGGCATCTGACTGAACTGAAGTAAGTAAGCATGACACGCCCACGTTGAAAAGTTAAACTTGTAGAAATTAATGAACCGAAGAAGAACAAGGTACATATTTGCATTTACATACATTTTAATAGAAAAACCTTGTTCTTGAGAGAACCTATCAGTAATATTGGATAAGCGGAGTAACTTACAGATAAAGTAAATATAAATTGTGTTTCACTTGCTTTGTTTAACACTTTGCAAAAAGTTTTAACAGCTAAACTGTGTTATGGTCTCTTTCTCTTTCTATCAAAAGATGATTTTGTTTACAGATACGGTACAACTTTTATTGCATTTCTCTCCCTTTAAGCTTTACTCGCTACAAAAACCACGCTCTGATAGGGAGTGAAATGCTGAAACGTAATTTCTTAACTAAATTTGAATACTTTGTCTAAACTAATCATTGTTTGAGCTCAGTAAGAGACAACATCTTTTAATCTATTTTCAATGGATTACAAATGACAATGTACGAAACACTAAATTATTATTACAGTACAGTATGCAATAGGATTGTACAGAAGCTTAGTTTGATATTCGAATCTAGTAACAAGTCTTGAAAGTTTGTCGATAAGAATTCGAATGGCTTTTTTACTGGAACATTTTAATCGGATCAAACAGTGTCGAATGCTAATGGATTTTTTTTCTACTTTTAAATGACAGAGTGTTTAAAAAGTTCCGTGAGCTGAATCCAAACATTGTTCCAAAGACAATGACAGCTAATGAGCCGGTGACAGTTAGAGTTCCTATAGAAGTTGTCGCAAAGATGCCCGAACTAAAGGTAAAAGAAAGTTATTCATCCTAGAAGCAATTCACTTCTAGACACTCTTGATATTTTCTTACTACTTCTCTTTTATATATTTATTTTTTTGTTTTCTTTTCTCAATGAACAAAAGGAGAATCCCTTTCGTGAACGGATCTGTACCGTGTTCTCAAGAGACGGGCATGGGATCAGTTTTGAAGATTTTCTTGACCTATTTTCAGCCTTTTCTGAGCATGCACCGAGAGATATCAAAGTCCACTATGCCTTCCGAATTTACGGTGAGTGATGCAATAACCGACCATACGCGTGGATAAAAAGTGAATATTTGCAAAAATTGTTTCCGAAGGTTTTTAATTCTCAAATGACTTTTTTGTTCTTTAAAGATTTTGATGGGGATATGTTTTTGGGAACATCCGATCTTGAAAAAACATGCCAACTTCTTACCCGCGATGAACTCACACCAGATGAAATCAGTTTAGTCAGTTCCAAGGTAATGTCGAATTCAAATTAATTATTGTTTTTCAATTTTTAATAATAATTTTTTTATATGTACAACATGGCGTACGGTAGATGTGCACTCTTATTAAATATACAGAATAAGTTTTATTTGCAAATCATCGTCATAAATTGTATTAAATCACCAAAGTGTAGGCACTTTACGCGATAAAAAAATCGACGATTGCAATTCGCAAGCACATTTATTTCATCATCTATATAGAATGCTATTCATATTCTTTCCTTTTTATTTCGCTTCGCTTGTCTCTTTCCATTTGTTTATTAAGGTTGTCTAGCATTGCCCCAGAGGAGCAATAAACCTTTCAGCTCCCTAAATTTCTTACGGTTATGAGTTGGTGTATAGTAGCTACTTAATAGAACAAAGCAACCTTTCCTTGCTTTTTTCTACTTGCGATGCGAATAAGATCCAACGTAGCTAATATTTGTTGAAACAGCATCGAATTCATTTTTTTCTCACAAACAGTAATTTAACGTTGCACAACAGTCGTAGAGTCGTAGAGAAAGCTCCATGAATATAATTTTTTAAATAGCTTCATATTTATCATCCAACATTTCTTGGCACAGAGTGCTCAGGTATCTAATAATAATAATGTTCAAGGAGGCTTGTCGCAATTACCTTTTTATGTGCGAGGAGGAAAGGCAAAAAAATCGATTAATCACTTTTTAAAAAAGCAGGCTATGAACAAGAAGCTCTCTTATATACGAAAAGTTCTGTTTTTTTCTTTTTTCTGGCTTTGAATGTATATATATATCTATGAAAGAGGAGAGAAAAAAATCATCGCGTCTTAAAGAAAAATATAATTAAAGGCCTTTCTACTACACACGACAGAAAAATTTTTGCACTCCATGCCCCACACACTGCTGCTGCTGCTACAAACTATACCTCTTCAACAGAAAATTATTAAAGAAATTAAGGAAACGGGCAACAACAACGTAGCAATGTAGAAGAAGAGTTAGTTGTGAGGTTATTCAAGCAGAAGCAGAGCACATGCAACTTTCGTTAAAAACAGAATTCTTGCTTCATCATCACTGTTTTCTCTACTATGCTCCTTCCTAAGTAAGCAGTCCAATTTTTTATTTGGTTGTTTGGAGATAATGAGTTCTCTACTTTTATAAGCCTACTCTGCTTTCATCGAGTTACTTTACTAACTATAACGCTGTCTTGGTATTACTATTGCGTGATATTTTGCTCTTAGAATATTGCAAAATTCCTAATAATTTTTCCATTACTGTAAAAATTATTTCTATTTACCTTGAATCTGTTCACTTTCACTTTATTAATTTTTGTAAATAATGGTTGTTGTTTGTAATGAATAAATAAACTTTTACTGAAGTATTTTTGTTTCAAATTTAAAGAAAACGAAAACAAAAATCGATTGTTTTTGTATTTTCCAAACATTTTCAAGTAAAATAATGGCAACAAGCATCAAATTTTATCTACCTGTCGAATTTGAAGTCTAATTTATTCTGTACGTACGTAAATAAAGCACCTAGTGTAGGTCAATGTCTGAGAATCTATGAGAGAAAGCAAACTGAATAAACTACTTTCATAAATCACCGTAAGTTACACTTACAAGTGCTGCGTTGTTAGACACAACACACAACACTGGAAAATGGAATCTCAACTTTCCTCCTCCTATCCTCTGCAGTTGTACTATGTCCAAAATCGTGCCATTGATGAATGAAAAGCGGAAAGTAAAGAAGGATGTACGCACATTACAGAGATCGATATCGATTGACAGGATCCTTTAAGCCATTACTTACTGGAATTGGACTGTCTGGAATAAGGTCCCTGTAAAAATATCACCGAAATGCCCTCCTGAAATAACAAAGTAGCTAAAAAAGTAAGGTCGAAACATAATATTATTATCCAACAGCACTGTTATTTATTTTTACCATGTACGTAGCAGAGTTATGAGCAGAAAATAGGAATAAAAATTCATTCAATTAATTCAATTCTCTGTTTTAACAATGTACTACAATTTAATATTGGTGAAGTCGTTTAATCTTTTTCATGATTTTGAGATGATGAAATTTCTGGTCTGCTCTACTCAAACCAAACATTGCACAGATTTCAGACCCCAACAAGCAAAGAATTCTAATTCAACAAGGGTGAACAGTTTCACCTTCCTTTCAATTGAAATTTCCGACGCAGGTATAGATACATCATATTATTCCAGATCGTGTAGGTAAGTAAAAATAAAAGCTTCAGCAACAGGAGGAAAGAAAGACCACAGGTGCTGTGTGTGATGTGATGTACTCGTAAGTAGCCTAAAGCCAAAAATACTCAACCAAATTTGCTAATTCGGATTTTTTATTCGTATATTAAATTTGAAGTGAAATAAAAGTGGATAATCATGTCATAAATGTCATACTTAATTTTACATTGTAGTAAATGTTGTTGAGTGGATCGGGTCATTTGATTTAAGGAAGGTAAGTTTCAATGGTATTTATGCTTCATACTTAATATTTTACAAATAGCTAGAATGATAATACAGCTTTACGATTTGGCTTTTCATTAGAAAACACAGTTAATGCAGAAGTTCCATTGATATTAAACTAAAATTCCGCTATAACAGTGCACAATCATTAAAATCTGCTTTAGACTTAAAAGAATGCTAGTATTCTGAAAAAAATAAAGTCGAGATAGATTTTTGGTGTATTTCTCAAAAAATCTTATTTATTATTCATTTATGCCATGCAATTTAGTAGGTTAAGCCATCATTTGTCTAAACGATCACCTCATCTTCGAGCAATTTTGAACACTTAAGCCTTGAAACTGCATAATCATTTCAAACAAATATAAAGGACGGTCATTAGAGATGAAAATTTCATGAAAAAACTCCATTTGCTCCTACTTCGTCGGTAGGTTTTGCGATCGAACAACTTACCTCACTTTCACTTCAAGCACTACTTCATTCCAACTCACTCTTCTTCAACTACGTAAGTAATAATGGTGGCATCGTTATCATTCTTGTCGTCAAAATTTTTTTTCATGGAAAAATGTTTGACTGCAACAAAAAACGTAGGAAAAAAGCTCTCAGCAGAAGCAGCATTAGCATCACTCACCAAAGTTAGTTGTAGAGTTGACGTTGACTACGTAGTTATTGAATGGAATGGCATTATAAAAGAGAAAGCAGAATAGTAGTAGCACACAGCACAGCACATCAAGCGTGGACAAAAAGCAAGATAACTTTTTCTCTTCTTTTCTCGAGCGAGAGCTATTGGATTGGAAATGTCTCCTAAGCTCTTTCACTTCCTCACACATTTCATTGATGATATGAGAGTAGTGTGAGAACCCTATATCGCATTACTTTGCTTCTTGTGTGCAGAGCTGGTTGGTCGGTCGGTCGGTAGATTTTTCCAACATGGTAAACTTTTTTTTCTCTTTTTCTTCTTTGAATGAAGAAAAGTATTTTTCGTTTGAATGGATGAATGAATAGAAAACCTGTACGTAGTAAAGAAAGGAATGGAAACTACTACAAGTTTTTGGTCTGTCATGCATGGGACGTGTTGCTGTCATAGTTTATCTCCCAATAGAATGATTAGACAATATTACAAAGGGCTTAATAATGTAATATGTATATAGGTAAAATTTTAATAAAAGGTGGACAAAGTCTGTTGGATTTTGTACAAAAAAAAACTCAAAGCAATAAGGTATTTACTAGTGCACAGTTGTAAAAAAATAGTTTTACTGATGTGAGGACAAGTTTTCTAATATTATCCTTTTTATAATATGTCCTTTATATGTATAAATCTTCTTTAGTTAAGCAAAACTACTGCATACATGGTTGGTACCACTTACTCTTACTACTACAGACAGATCAAACAGAACGGACCACACCCGCTCATTCTTATTGTCAGCTTTTTTGTTCGTCTCACTCTTCAATTCGACAACTCATATGCCAATACACGACAATAAAACGGAAGTAGGGCGCAAGTGGCATGGCATGATGGAAAAACAGCAGTTTTATCTCTTGTGGAATTTTCTTCCAATATACTTTTTTGAAGTTTTATGAATTATCATTGGAAAGAAATGTGAAAAGTTGTTTTCCAAAGGAATTTTAGTAAATTTTTCTCGTATTTCAATGTTTTTTATGTTTTCAAACAGAACTTGACGCGACGCGAGAAATCTATTCAGGATTAAACAATTTTAATGTGTTTGGTTTTTGTAATATATTTAATGCCTTCCCATTACTTTTACCCAAGAAAAACATTTAGTTTGGTAGTTTTTAGTTTTTATTGATTACATTAATTATGTACAAAGGTATTATATGAATCCCATTCACAAATTTTTTTTGTAGATGGTTCAATTGGAAGGAATGGGTTCAATCTTGTTGTTGGTTTACTCTGTTCGACTACTCTAAATCTAAACTCACTGTAATTAGGAAGTAATAATAATAATAATATTTAAACTTTATTGATCTATTTATATAATAAAATGGGATAAAATAGCCAAAGGGTTTTCCAAAAAATTATTTCGGCTAGTTACTTTACAAATAATGTGGACTGAATTAGCGTGTGTTTAAGCTTGTATGTAATTGGGGGTTTATGAAATGAAATGAAATGAAATAATACCTTTGTGATAGTTAGGTAGGTAAAGGCCTTTATTACAGAACTTATTATATTTATACTAATATCATGCCAACTTAAGATGTCCATGTCCACCATAATTCCGCTCTGAAATGGAAATGGGGCATTATGCTGACCATCAGTGAGATTATAAAGGATCAAGTCTATTATTACACTTCCGTTTTTAGAGAATTGCGAGCTCATACCCATCATTACTTTTACTGTGAGTTTGATAGTGTAGATGTATTCGAAGGAAATGCCATTGGATGACGATCAAGCGTTTCTGTTCAAAACTAATGGAGTGAGCAGGAGAAAGTGACATTCTTTTTCCCCTTTTAACTTTTTTACTTTTACAAAGGCTTTATATTCATGGAGCTGGCTCAGCATTGCTGGTCTCTCTATTTTGCGGTCACAGGCAAAAGTTTAAAAACCAATCTTGCAGGAAAATGATATTTCCAGTAATATGTATAAGTACTTACCTGCATTTTCCACATGAAAATAGTATGCCAAGGATGTGCCAAAAGCATTTATGAATGTAGGAAGGATGTAGATGTAAAGTCATTTGGAAGGAAAACCATTTTTAAAGCATTATTTCTGCTGATGGAGTAAAAACTTCGAGCCAAAATTACCAACCTGTGAGAAATGCCATCCATATATTTTCCACGGCTTGATTTTAACCGCATATGTACATCTATCTACTACATAGTCGCTATAATTTTTGAAAAGTGAACTTTTTTGCGAAAGGAGAACAATGTAGGCAAGCGCTTCTTTTCTTGGAAATATTTATTTAATTAAATTTATAATTACAAAATTAAAGTTAAAAGAGTTAAATAGATGAAGATAGAATGGAATGTCATACGTATTGTTTTAACTAAACTACCTATATAGGAATAACGGAATAGTCATCACAATGTAATCTTAACGAACCCGTTGTATTTTTTACTACATAAACATATAAACTAAATTAGGGACTATAATATATCTGTGGAAGAGTCTGACATTTTTATTAGCTTCCATTTGAGCCTTGTACTCCTTTTTAAATGATAATTAATTAATCGGGGTCCTTCGCAATTAAATTATACAATACACAAAAATTGGCGGTAAATAATAATATAATTTGGAAAAAATCAATCCAATATACAAAATTTGCTTACATATATAAGTTAAGTATTCAACACTATTTGCACCATAAAACACAGAATTTTAGTCTATTTCTATTTGTATCACACTTTCCAATTACATTCTGGCTCATTATTATTGTAACTCAATATCCAACACAAATATGTATCGGGTATTTGATGCCCAGCAAGAACTTATCGCGCGCTTTCTCTCTTTCTCTTTCGCACCAAGTGGAATCAAAGTTCTCAAAGTGAATTATTACTATGCGCTTTCACTAAATCCTAAGATCGTTCAATTTATTTCGTGCACACAATCACACCTTGTGCAATCACTGGCAACTGCACTGAAACTTTCCAATTAAATAAAATAACTTACGCAACTTGTGTAGAAGTCAACTTTTAACACAGGATATAGTGATTATTTTTATAATTAATAATACTACGTACTACTAAGATATATATTTTTATAACAGCAATGAATGAAGATGCAGAAAACGTGGATTTTCCTTTCTAAAAACTTGTTATTTCACTGAATAGTACGTACATAAATTGCGATTGTAACAAGGTATTATAATTTTTTATCATCTTCATCCTAGTCATGTATAAGTTATTCATTATTATGATAATATGTATGCATAGTATATAACTATACTAATGTTCAGTTTTAAATGGTCAGACAGTTTTCCCACCACCTGTAGCATATAATTAATTTGTTGCAAAGTATTTCCTAAGTAAAAGTTCGTTGCTGAAGAAAGTGCGTTTCATAAACACGATAAATTTATAATTGAACCCTATGATTCATAAGCACAGTAGAATAAGAATTTATGAAGTACAATGGATATAATTAATTATAACAACTTTTAATTGCAAGAATAAAGTAGATCTACTGACGAAGTATTCTAATACATTTGTTTGTGTAATTAAGTTTAGTGGAGTACAATTTAATTTGCCTCCCTTTCATCAATTACATTGATTTTTTGAACTCCAAAATTGTATCAAATGAAATATTGTTTTCACCGTTGAGTACGGCTCGTATATAAAGACAGAATAAAATTTTATCCTGTTGAAAAATTGTAGTATTAAATTACTTCCCTAATTATTAGAGTATTATACATCGTATTTGGATACACACAATCACTTATTTTTTTTGTTTTTAAAATCTAGTAAGTATATATCCCCACCCCGCTATTCTACTTTCATACCTATACTCAATCTAAAAAAGTTTTCTTTTCCCTATAAACTAATATTTCGTAATACATGTAAGCGTCGTCGACTCTGCTGTCTTATAGCGGTGTGGAGGCCCGATCAACATTTTTGGTAGTGAAGAGCTGTATATCGTACATATTCTGGAGAAAAACTTCGGTATGAAAATAAAATGATAATGTCGAAAAGGAGTTTTCTTCTGTATAATCATATTCTTAGTATTTCTTCACATCATCAACGAAATGGTTCAAAAGAAATTACACCATCATCGTCAGCCATTCCTCGTAACTTCGAAATTTCAAAATATATCTAATATAAAATACAAAATGGAAAAAGTTCTGCTAAAGTTCCTTCGACAAAACTATCATCTTCACTTACAACAACAGCGAAGTAGTTTTAAGGAAAGTCAGGCAGGCGATGCAAGGCTTGCTGGAAGAGACGATGCGATGATGATGAATGCCTATAATCCTCCTCTTTCGATTTGTTAAGTTGCTGTGCTTGCTGCTGTTGCTGCTGCTACGAGAAAAATAACTTCTTGGAGCTAGTAGTAGAGTTTGAATTTTGTACTTGGTTGTTGTAGTTTTTAATGTTTTTCACGTTTTGGTTAATTTCTTGTTTGTCCTCCTTCCGGTAGGAAAGAGAAGGGTTAATCTGAGATTCGTCGGCACGGCTTCAGTAACAAAGCTACAATGTTAGGTTGACGTTGTTGGAAATATTAAAGAAGTAGGAAGAAGCGGTATGTTTGTTTGCATCAGTAACTAAATATCGTTAGGTTTTTCTTCTCTGTAATGATAATGATGTTGATGACGTTGATGTTGTTGTTGTTGTGTTTGCTTGTTATTCTGTTGCTTCACAGAAGGTGGTTTCAGTTTCGAGTTATGCTGTACCATGTGATGTTGATTGACTCCAATACTGATGGAAGAAGCAGCAGCGGTGGTAGTAGTAGGCAGAGGCACTGATTGAGCGTATTTGGAGTCTCCTACTGTGTTTGTTGCTGTTTTCTCTTTTGAAAATTCTGGTTTTGAGCCAGCAAACCTATTCATATAACTAGAGGAAGAAGCTGAAAATCCTCCAGTCGTTTTTATTGACCTTGATTGATTGCTTAGATGGTTTACGTTGGCTAAACTAAACACAATTTCAGAAGAGGTTTTGATAGGAGGAACGTTTTTACTTCCCCTCCTGCCGCCACCATCACCGTTATAATCATCTTCATACTGTTGTTGCTGCTTCTTTCTTCTTCTATGTAGTTTCTTATACCAAGATGGTTTTGCTTTAGAAACGGTTACCATTCGTTTTGCTGCTTCTCTAAATGGTTCCTCCGACCAATTAAATTTTCTGGTAATTGTTTCCTTTTTTGTCTGTTGGTTCCAGTCATCGCTCATCATTAAATTTACTTGTTGAGATAATGAATCAGTCGTAATATTAGTAGATTTGCTGCTGTTTATTGTACTATTCGTATCCTTCCGTTTTTTACTTTGCTGTTGTTGCGAAGTTATGTTTTCATGATGGAACATTGGCAAGGACATTGGAGCAGGAACTGGGAGCATGGGAGTCCTCATAAAATTTTTGGCGTTGTTGTTGGTTCTAACAAGTGATTTATTTTTTGCGAGTTTAGTCGGCGGTCCCTGTTTCGTTTTAGGAAGCTTTGGCATTGGAACGAAACTATAACGATGAAAATCAGGATACTTTGATGAATGATGAAATGGATTGTTTGGATATGACGGATTTTGAGAGATAGACTGGCGATTTCGAACACCGCCACCAATAGCAGCAGCAGCGCCACCGCCAAGATTACCTAGCTTACTCTTACTACCGTGAAGATCTACTTTATTGTTTACTTGTTGATTATGGTTATTATGATAATAATGGTTACTAATCTGATTGTTATTACTATTATAATTGGATTGATTAGCAGCTACGGGGGCCTCTAATCAGCTGAATAATGCAATAAATACGCCAAGAATCATTGCGAGGAAGAAAATAAATACCATACTACCTAGGATCCAGCATATACATTTTCGTTGAGCATTCGTTATCCCGTCCGTCTGAAAATAAATTAAAGGAATAAATCAATTAACAGTCGCAATCTATACCAATCTATGCATTAATCAACGTATGCCATGTACGTACTGATCAAATTAAATTCGTCATTAATGCCGGTACTCTCTTGGTTTAAAGAAAAATGAAGAAATAACTATAAATTCCTTCGGTTTCTTAGTAATGTTTAAAAGTGTCAGAAAATTAATCTTCCACTTTCTACTTTCACTAAATTTTTTCAGCAAGACTACACACGCGCCCACTCCCACTTTAGCTTCTTACTTCAAGTTTTAGGAATGATTATTACACACGAATTCATTGTACTAGTATCAATCTATTTCATTCGCTTCGAAAATGCTAATTTGGTTCTTTAGTGTAGTTACGTACACGACGCTATTACCCCAAGAGGCAAGAACCGTTTCATTTTTCTCGTGAAACTCCTTCCATTTATCTATTCAGTATGCTTTCCTAATTCAACTAGAAAGGAGAAAGAAAGTTTGTAGTCATTTATACATTCAACTCGGGTTGTTCAGTGTCTTTCTATTCTCTTCTCTTCGCTTACACTTGAGTGATTTGCCATTCAGAATGGCGGGGAGAAAAATTACGTACAATGTAGTCACTTTTTTAAAACATTGCTGGATAGAAGTCATTTGAGTTCGGAGATTAAGGTTTCAGATGAACTAATGCGTAGGTACATAAGCGTTACCTTAAAATAAAGGGAAAATAAAACATTCATGTAGTGTGTATTGTGAGCTTTCCCGTTTGAAGAAGGATTGAATAATCTGATGGACTATTCATTCAATGAATGATAAGCGAAAAAAGGACAAAGAAATACCATTTTGTGCTTTTCTTATGTAGATGGGACTGGGTAGTAGTAGTAGCAGCAGCAGAATATTATTATCGTTTTCTTCCCACCTACAATAACAGTGTGAAAGCACCAGCAAGGCAAGGGCAACAGCAGGTATTTTAGATTCCCTGAAATAGCTGTAGCAAGTGGGGCATGAAATGATGTCGAATGCATTTTCGTGCTCCATAACTTTCTTTTCTGTCGTCTTAAAAATTGTGAATAGTCTTTTTTTGGGTGGTGGAAGAATAGTAGTTTCGGAAGAATTTCATGAACTTATCCTTCTACACACACACGACTACATACAACTAAAAGTACGTAAAAGTCTACTTAAAACCTTAAAGCAAGTGGCAGTGTGGGAGTGCTTCTGCTGTGAGTAAAGTGACTGAAAGATGAAGAAAGAGCAAACAAAAATTCGATCCGCTTTCTATTCTATGCTGCTACTACTTACATTACTCTCCTCGTTTTTTATTTCTTTCATACACATTTTTAAAGCTATCCAGTTTTCCCATGCCGCCGCTCGCTCTTACTGATTCTGATATTTGGGATGCTCATACTACTAGTACTTATTTACTTTCTTTTTCCAAAGCTGTTTCCTTCTATGTACTTTAAAAAAGTTCTTAAAAGCGTATTTAAGCAAAGTGTTCCCGTTAGAAAGTAAGCAAACTTGTAATTTTTTAGTGAGTGACTCATGTTAAAAAAGTAAAGTTAAAAAGAAAAATGTGAACTTTTTTTTATTAAATGTCGTGTCGCTTACATTGTAGCTTTTCCTTATTTGAGCAGCTCAGTAGCTACAATTCATTTGCTCAGTAGAGAGAGGAGAATTCGTGTGAATACATTTTTCCTACTACATATTACGGAGTACCGGCAAATCTCTGCTAAGAAGAAGAGTAGCTCTCCCAACAACAATGCAAATGTAATAAAAGCTTTTTGTTCGATTCAATTTTGACTTTCGTAAGCTCTTGGCTTTACTAGGTTGTCGTATTCCGAGCGAAATATAAATCAACTGGTTGTATGTTGCATCTAGCGGTAAGTAGGTATGCATAAATTTGCGTTTACCTGCGAACCATCGGACTCAATTGATTCTTTCTCATCACTTGGAAGGGAACAGCTAATGGAACTACCACCTCCCGTGTTTGTCAGTCCATTGTCGTTAATGCTGAGAAGGGTGTCGTTCCTCCTGGGATTCTTTATGGGAGATAAATCCTCAAAATCTGGAGCAGATAAGGAGCGTATTTCTACCGTTGTCTTCAACTCAAGTAGCTGCGCACGAAGCTCAAACAGCTCTCTAAAAGTTAAAACAAAAAAGTACATTCATGAGAAAATGCGAATCATAATTTCAATTTCAACAGATAACATTTCTTTCCAAAAACATGCGCAGTTAAACACAGTTTTTGTTAGTATCGCAAATGTAATTTTCCTTAATATATGCATGTATTTTTATAACTATGAACTTCCAAATCAACTAAGGATAGAATTTTAAAAATAAAAAAAAATACTTCTATAATGGCTTTGGTGTGACGATTGTATTCTACCAAATAAAACCTTTTGCTTTAAATTTGTAATTCAGACTTCAGGAGTTGGTCAAAGCTGCAAATCAACGCAATAGTGATAGTTTTAACTTTCACTTTTATCATCCACTATGCCATTTTGGATAATATGCTTGTTTTCTCTTGTAACTTTAGTACGAATGCTGCCAAATTGTAGCAGTAGTCCGTAAATCCAAGCCAACTTTGTTTCTATTTCCGAATTTTGTTGCTTTAACACGCACATAGGAAAGGAACACTAAGGATTATAAGTTAAAGTGATTAGGACTTACGAATATTGTCTAGGACGAACATTCTAAATTAATGCTTTTTACTTGTACAGTAATAGAGTCCCATTAAAAGTAAATGAAACTCTCATTTGTTGGAGAGTGGTGGAAAGTAGAGAGCAACTCAGATCCGTTGACGGCACGGCACTAATTATTATTCGGAAAGAATAAACTATTGTGAGAACAGAAGACGACTTGTAAATTTCTGCCATCACCATCATTATCATCATAGAAGAAAAAGCAACTGTATAAAGAGAATTTTCACAGAATAAATTAATACACTGCTGGTTGCTGAATGAATTAAACTAGTTCACGAAAGCTGCTTAACTTTTTCATATTTTAGGGAAATGAATTACTTTTATTTTTGTTTCATTGCGCTTTTGTCGTTACACGAGGAAAAATTTTATAATGAATAAAATAAAAAAGGTACAAATATAATACAAATGTATATGCGACAATTTTTTGGTATGAAATTGTATGCTAAGTTTCGAATTCTAACATAGGTATTATTTGTAAACCCAAAAAATATTATACACACAAGCAGCCTTACAAAACAGCCAAGCTTGCTATATATACGCGTAAAAGTTCCTTTTTCTGTTTTGTGTTATATTTTCAACCAGAAAACGTATTAACAAAATGAAATGAGCAAAGAAAATATGATGATAAAAAATTTCATTAGACATAAAGGATCTGACAATTGCCAAATGAAAGTCGAAAGATGT
>JAHZNJ010000968.1:0-24622 GCA_027744475.1 Lepidocyrtus cf. sotoi NNG-2020 | reverse complement strand
GACCCGTTCAGAGGCTCCATGCTCTGGAAGCAGATGCAATGGAAGAGGAAATGGAAGGGGTAAAACGGAAGTTTACCAGGAAGGGGAGAGAGGTGAAGCTTCCCCAACGTTATCAGTAAAAGAAGAGCTCTGCTATGGCTGAATGGGGTCCATGTCCCGTGGACTGTTTTCGGTTTTTTATCCTTATTGTTTCTTTTCGTTGAATTTTTAATTATTTGTTGGCTAGGTTTTTTCCCGAAGTCACATAGCAGAGTGAGAGTGAGAAAGAGAAAGAGTGAGAGAAAGAAAGAAAGATTACGAAAAGATAATTTTTCAGGTGATTTTTTTTTATTTTTATGATGAAGTTTTTTATAGATGTGCTGACTTGAAGAAAAATGATTGGACATGAAAAAAAGAATAAATATAGCCTCCTTTAGGAGAGAGTAAATAACACCTTCATTGGAAGAGAGACAACCGGAGCGCTTTCAGGAGTTAAAAGCATTTTAGCTTTTAACTGGGGGGAGTGTTGGAAATTATGCAAATCGTTGTGTTCTGTTGTTTCCTTCAAGTCAGCGAGTTTCGTTTTGGTCATTTCGTGTAATGCATTTTGATGCATTACTTTCGTTTTTTCGTCTTTCTTTCTTTCGGTATGGATTTGGTATTAGTTTTTAAACGTTTTCATGCGTCCCTTTCGTTCTTTAGTTTCAGAGAGGAGAATAAGGCTGGTTGATTGAACAGAGTCAGTCAATCGTTCGAAGAAGACAGAGGAGAGAGGTAAGAGGTTGAAGAAGCAGCAGAAGATTTTTTAATTTTTATTAATTATTTTTCAGTGACAGCGTTTTCCAATTTAATTAATTGAATTGACAAATACGATGAATAAAACCGTAGTTGGATTAAATTAAAACTTTAAATATCCGTTGTAGTTCACGTTTGATTATTTTTTAAGTTAAGTGCACCTCCACTCCAGCAACATCGAAATTATTTGGCAGTTAGCATTTAAGTTTTCGGTACAACAATAATACAGCATAGACAGCAAATTCTTGAAGAAGAAAAATTGGTTGTAGTTGTAGTAGTAGAGGTTTACTTTTTAGAAGAGAGGCATTGATATATATTCGTTTTATCTTCTCATCACAATAATACAGCATAGACAGCAAATTCTTGAAGAAGAAAAATTGGTTGTAGTTGTAGTAGTAGAGGTTTACTTTTTAGAAGAGAGGCATTGATATATATTCGTTTTATCTCTTCCTTTTCTGCAGGTGGTTTGTGATTTTCCACACATACATTTTAATGATATTATTGGAGAAAGCCAAAAATCTAGTTGGATGACTGCCTTTCCTTCCTGAATGTCACTGCACTATACAATCTTCTACTCGACTCGACATGACTCTTTTTGGAAGGTATGAGATTTGGCTCAGCAACAACCACGAAAGTTTTATCACGGCATCATCAGCATCATCATCATCATCGCCATTCTATTCTCTCTCTTCTTTTCGCTTTCTCTCAACTCAACGTGATCTACCAAAATAGCATTTCGTTCTTTTTAACATCCTTGAGAAGCCCAATTGTGAGAGGCTAAAATAAGATGACCGAAACGCATTGATGTGGAATGGGTACTGATACTATACACACTTAAGATTTTGGCTGTGCGAAGATAAAAAGGAAAAGGAGTAAAATGAAATTTAGGTGCAGAAATCACATGTTGACCCAAAACGAAAATTTATTACGGTCATCCTCTCATCTTTGATATCTATTGGCATTGGTTATGTGCCTTTCTTCCTCACTTAACAAGGTTGAGTTTTCAATGGTTTTTATTCTTAGCCGTAGGGCTAGGGCTTGAGTAGCATAAACCACCCCATTTCACAAAGATATTCCTATTTCTATGATGATGACTCAATACTTCAGTAGGGTTATACGGTATGTTACGTAATACGAATACATTCCTATCATCTATCCTTGTAACCGTTTTAAAGGGAGAATCTCTCGCCAAATGTCTGCCTGCCTTTTCTGAAACTAGTCGTCATAACTGAAATTTCCATACAAAAAGACTCCGAATCCACCAGTTGAGATAAGATTTTCTTGGAATAGGTAATATTATTTGGTGATGCCCTGCTCCCTCTCCTTTTTACATTACAAAATAAATGCTAAGGAAAACTTTCTACATTTCCACAAAGTCTTTTAAGTGAAGAGGGAATATCATGTAAATTTCCAAGATTTCACACAATACCTTTAATGCCAGCGGCAAAAAATCTTTGTACAGATGTCCCTTGGCGAGTGTATAGTATTCAGAAAGTATCAATTCAACCAAGAGATGAGCCATAACACATGATATGCAAATATAAGAGAGAGAACGTATCGTCATATCATATCATATATATCATATCCCAAAGTTTTTACCATTATCTATATCCATTCCATAGTCGTTTTACCGTCGTGGTTGAACACAATGGTATTCTCACGAGTTCACACATTGTCTACCTACCTATCTCTGAACTATCCACATCCACTAACTGTAAGACCACCATAATTGTACATCCAACATCATTTTCTTCGGATTTTATCTATCATCTAAGGTTTTGCGGTGAGCATAAAAAGATAAACTGGTAATTTTGATTTCATGCCGGCTGCCAACAAATTTACTGGAATAGTATCTATATCGTACTTTTAGAATAAACCGACAATTGTAGTTTTATCATCACGATTTCTTGTTAATAGGACTTCATAGAATTTTAAATTAGCTTCCGTCTCGTGAAACGTAAACGAACCTTGTAACAACATTATTTTTATTATGTTTCACACAGTGTCGATCCTTTTCTTTATTTAACATCGCTTCTGGAGAGTCTTTATGGACGACAGAGCTGAGCTACTACAACAAGTGACCAAGCGAATTTCTTCTGTTTTCATGGAGTGAAAGTGCAACGTCTTTTTCAAATACAGAGAATAATAATGCAGTACAAAACTGCATAATATTTCAAAAAGGTTTTAAATCAAATTTAAAATCCAAATCTAAAATTTTGTGTTACAATGCCAATACTTTCCACTGTGAAGAAATTTAAAAATAGAATAGAAATGAATCATTCGACCGTTCGGCACGATAAAATTGAAAGTGGGAAGAGAAGGGGATGAAAATATCTTCACTTTATACTTATACGTCAATGCTGCCCGTGCCGTGTCTTTGAAATAATGTACTCCACATGAAGAGCCACTTGTATAACTCTGGAAAATCTGAAATAGTGGCTGCTGATTTTCCATATAAGCCAAGCGTTCCAAAAAACTCCACAACTTCCATTCCATTTCCAACCCTCTTGCGTATGCACGCCTGTTGTATGTACTTGTTAGCATCACTCAAGCAAACCAACTTCAATCAGTTCCTCCAAATTTTGACTGACTGATATGATGCAATATAACTGTTGACTACCCATCATCATAGAAAAATACAGAAAGAGAGAAAGAGATAAACAGTCCCTTAGGACTACTACTAGCATGGGAACGAAAAATCAAGAGAATGAGAAGTCGCACTGGCACGACGGCACAGGAAACAAAGAGAAAATCTGAAGGAAAATGTATATCTGTTGTATCACAGAGGGTAAAAAAGAAAGCAAGGAAGCATCCAAGGCAAAGTCACCACCACCACAACTTGCATTTGATTCATCAAAGTAGCCAACATACATGCACAAGTGTTGTTCATGCTCGACAAAAACTCTGCGTTTAAGAAGTGGTGGCTCTTGAGCACGTCGTGTCAACTCTTCAATTCTGCTTTCTCCACGTCGTCCTAGCAGTTGCATTATTATTGTTTTTGTAGTGTTCATACATAGTCCTAAGAAGAAGTCAATTCGTTATTATTATATCGTTTATTGTATCCATATCTGGGGAGAGATATATCTATGCATTGAACATTTATGGTTTGGTAAATTTAATAAAGAATAAAAGTACGTAGTAGTAAAAGTAAGTTCTATTTGAACAACAGGCTTTTATGCTAGGTCTGAATGATTTTTAAAAAACAATCTATAAGCCATTTTAAACAAGCTAACTTTAAAGGCTTATCAAAAAATGTTTTTGTACATATAAAATGTCCACAATGCAATGTTGTCCATGGTTTGGAGCTTTCGCCATAACTTAAACCTTTGAAAATTAACTATTTTACTTATTGCATAAAAATGGATTAGTCCAAATAACTAGGAACGTAAATATTGAATCCTTTTATAACTCTTTACTTGTTGTACATTGAGCTATACACAAATATTCACATTTTACAGATTATAATACCTGATTCTACCCATTTTACCTCTCTTCTAACTTACCCCTCCTCCAACTTACATCTCCTTTAACTTACCCCTCTTCAACTTACCCCTCCTTCAACTTACCCCTCCTTCAACTTACCCCACTTTCAACTTGAATAAAAAAGGAGCAAAGTAGACAAGATATTGCACAATATAAACTTTTCCATGCATTGTCATTGTCATTATTTAATATGATATTAACTATTAAGTGACCATTGCTACTTAAATTAAGTTGTAAATTGCCTGCTTTAGCATGAACTATATGACCCTTCAAAACAGTCGTTTAATATTCCACTTATTACTGCTTGGAAACCATCATCCAAATTTGTGGGGCTTCATTAATAGATTAAAGGAACAACAAACCCTGAACGAAGTGAAACTAGGCCAATACTACGCAGGAAGGCCTCTTTCAATTCCCAAGAAAATGTATCGTAATACTGCTCTTCAAGTATTTGACGTCATTCCAATTATTATATATTTAGAGGGACTTTCTTACGCTTTATAAATTCAATTTAAATGTTTTGATTTATGTTTGGACTATACTATAATATTTATCACTATACTTAAAAAAATAAAATGTTTAAAATCCTAAAAAACGAAACAATCATAATAAAAATGACTGACTGTTCTAATATCTTTTCTACTTTGCCCATTTTTTATTCAAGTTGAAAGTGGGGTAAGTTGAAGGAGGGGTAAGTTGAAGGAGGGGTAAGTTGGAGGAGGGGTAAGTTGGGTGTGGTAAGTTGGGCAGGGGTAAAATGAAGAGGGGTAAAATTGTAGATACCATAATACCTTAGTTCTAAAGTTATCGAGCAACCATTCTCAGCACTACACTTAAAGGTATGCAAATTTGCTTTTGTACAAAAGGTTGAATAATGATATTTCAAATTGTTTGGGCAAAAATAGTAAAAATGCCAGCAATGCAATTAAGGTTTTCTTGATAGTTAAGTGAGATAACGACATTTTAAAAGCCATTCGCAAAACATTTAAAGCTGCAATGTTACGTCATGAAAACTCCGTCTAAAGCACTACTAGCATGATATGCATACTACTTTACGTTTACATGTTGTTTGTAACTTTGTAAGTGGAATGGAAAAGTACACAAACGTGCAAAAGGGAGAATAAAAAAGAAAGAAAGCAAAAAGAGAAGCGAAAGATTGGAATAAAAAATCTCCCACAGGAAACGAACCAAAAAGTGAGGGATCGAAGTGCATCAAATGAGCGATAAAATGTATGATTTTGACAGGGAAAAATAGTTTGATTTATGAATGCCATCTACTCCTTCTAGAGGCAGTGGTGGTGGTAGTAGTACGATGATGATACTGAAGAAAGAATACTGAAGAGGCACTCGGTTCTTTAGTGGTAGTCTTTTTTTAAAGCATTATTATTCCTGCTTGATTCTCTCTGCATGTTTCATCTTCATACATATCATCATGCATCATCTTTTAAAAGAAAGTCTGCTGAATGTATGAATATAATCATGTGCACTTTAATACTATTGGAAAGGATAAGCCCATAGTTTTCACTTGAATTCCTCTCGGATTTCCTTCTTTCTTGTGATGCATACAAAACACACCGTGTGTTTTGCGCCATTTCAACAGAAGTAAATGTCTAGACGTTCCTTCTTCTTCGTCTTCTTCTTCTAATAAAATGAAATAGATTTCAATTCAGAAAAAATGAATCAATGCCAAAATCATATGAAAGGAATGTGAATTTGAAAAAAATCATTCAACTGTACAATAAACTAGTAGACCTCCATTCCATAACACTTTGTGTATTTGTTTGGTGAGATTTAATTATATAAACTATTTAAGAGACTACGTAGTTAGTAAACGCTTACAACAGTTAGTTATCATGCGGACACTTCAACAGTTATTAAAAGAAATCACGGACAAACTATTTACGATCTAAAACAAATTTTTAAAATCATTTTATTTGCTTTCATAAAAATGGTTGCTGCTGCTAATTTACAGCTTGTGGGCATGTATGAATTGAATAACAAAAATAAAAATGGCAAAATATCCCCACGTATTTATTTCTGGTCCTAAATACAGAGAAGAGTACATAACTCAACAATTTCTTAAATCCGTTTAATTGTGGCCCTCGATAAAAATAAGTTTTGCTCTTGATTGATGTTTAATCCGAGTCTAAAATTGATTCTCTGCGATTCCCATAAATCTACATCGCATGGAATAGAAGATGCACTACCTGCCAATCCGTCGGCTGGCATTTTCATTTCCTTAGTATCCTATCTTGATTTCTTCTCTCTATACCTAATATATGAGTAGCTTTACTAGTTTGGCCACATAAAATTGGGTTTAAATGAAAGAAAATATTGCTGGGTTAAGAACTAAAAAATATTGTACCTATGTGCGTAGTAGAATATGTCCAACTATGTTGTACGAACTCAAAAATAAAATTAATTTATTACACGACATGGAATTCTTTTATATAAAACATACTGGGGCAAGCTGAGACAAAATTCCAACGTCTCGCTAGCCTAAATTCTTTGCACTGCTGTCGTAAACTAATTCTGTCAACACTTTAGAAAAATCTTATTTAGCCGAAACAAGCAATTTGAATTTATTTTTTATCAATGCTGCAAGTGATTGAATATTCTACATAACTACATTATTGTAGCTATTTCAAACCTAATTGGAGTATATCTGACAGTTATTACTAAACGTCTACGAATAATTGACATAATTAAATTATTGTTTATGAATTTATTTATCGTAAAAGTTAAAATAGCTAATAAATCAGGATGAAATGAGCCTGGCTATGGAGAAATAGCTTTTTCCACTGCTTTCACCAGGTAAACTATTGTCAATGTATTGGTTTTAAGTTTTCTTGCTGCTAATACTATTTATATCATAATATAGAACTGTTATTATTCCTATTTCGTTGGATAAAAAATAGCATATAATCTAGTAAAGAAAGCATTCCTAAAATCCCAAAATCTTTTGCTGCTGCTGCTGCCGTTGATATTTTTTAGATCTCCTTAAGCCAACCTTTGTAGTATGCTGAAAACCTTCATAATAATAATCATCATCATCATTCGGTTATTCCCTGTGCTGTGCTACAACTAAAGGGAAGGTTTTTCTAAAAGACAGATTTGGGATTTATGTAATGGAAATTTCAAGAAGGGAAATGTCAAGGAAGCCCATTTTCCTCGTCACATTACTGTCATCATTGCCATGTGTCTTGCTTTCTCCTGTTGTATGAGTATACAAGACATCCTCCATTTCCCTATAATAATAATGAAAGACAACAACAAACTAAGGTTTAATATCACCATCAACGGCACAGGTATATCAACATTTTGAATCTCCCTGAAATTCTGAGAATATAAAACCAAATTTTGGCTTCCTTAACTTAAGGCAAAACAGTAGTACACAGCACATCGCATAAATATATGAAAACTACAGTAAAAAGGAAGCAGCCACATTACATGTAAGCAACTCAAATACACTTTACGCTTGTACTCGTTTTTTTTTTGAATTTGACAAGAGGTATAGTTATAGACAGAAAGAAATATATTTTATTATAACAGTACATATTCTATTCTTATTTCGCGTTCCTGTCAAAGAAAGAGGAGAATTTTAGAAGAGATGTGATGAAATTTGCAAGAGACTATTTCACTGATTACTCTTACTTCAGCCGTTATACTACATCCATGCCACTGTAGTACTATACCACCACCGTCACCACCAATCCATTCCTTTATCCTCCCCATTATAATGAGTCGACAATACCACACAAGTGTCGCATTGAAAAGAATAATTCAATGTTGCTGGCCGCCATCACCATCCAGCCAAGATAGTCTCTAGAAAATATAAGCACATTATTTTGCCACCCCAGCATGAAAGAAAGTGAATTGAATTGCTTGGCAAAAAGCTCCCACTTTTTATTCAAGTATCTAAATGTGTATGGTAATTTGTAGCAAGGGATTATGCTGATAGACAGGTGTTCTCTTTTTCTCTTTCTTCTTTATGCAAAGCATATTTTATGTGGTTTACCTAGCAAGTAAGTAAGCTATAAAAACAGCAGACAAAATAATAAAGCGCTTCCTTTTTTTATCGCTTACTTTCGCCATTCTTTCTCCGAGACATGTTACAACAAACTGTAAACTAGTCTTTGGGGTATATTATTATCTCAGATTGCTTTGGTAGTGTGCAGTTTTGAATAAAAGTAATACAATAAAAAGAGTAAAACATGTGTTCGGATACTTTAATGTCCTACTCTGAAAAATATATATTTAATATTAGGTGAGTAAATTTATTGTGAAATGTCAATTTGTGCACTAAATGAAGAAACATAAATGAGAACGGCATAAGTAATGGTTTCCTTCAACGATAAATTTACTCACTTTTCATTGTTTAAAAAATACAAAGTATAAAATTTCACGAGACAAGTCCTACTCCTTACTGTTTGTATATTGATCAATTAAAAATCACATTTTATGATACGTGCAAACAAAAACGAAGAAAATGTAGCTTTCTTTTTACTTTCATTATGTTGCTCATCCTAAATACAATACATATTACGAAAACTTTCTTTGTTCGTTTAAAAAAAGCATACTTTACTTAAGCATTTAGAATAAAATGTGTTCTGATAATGAATCTTTTGCTTTTCTGATCAAGATAACAAGAAACTTATTCTTTTTTTCTGCATCCGACTAATCTATTTCTGTAAAAGAAAGTCTGTCATATTATCTTCCTCTATCTTATCAAAGTCGGAAAGCCATTATCAACACTAAAGCATCAATGTAGCCAATAAAAAGGAGTCTGCTGCTGCTGATGGTAAGTTTGGGCTACAAAAGCAGGAATCAAAAAATCAACAACAATGATGTACATTCAATCAAAAATAAAAGTTTGTTTTTTCGGTGAAAGTAAACTAAATGTATTTCTCGTATTTCTAAAAACTTTATCGAGTTTTGTTTCCTCTCTTCTTCTTCTTCTTCTTCCTTTACAAAAAAGTTAAAGGAAACTTCTGGGTGTGGACACGTAAACAAAAATATGTTTTGTATGCTTGTGTGTGTGTACTACTATTTTGATTTTAGGAAAAAGGGAATAGCCATGTGTACACTGATACTTCCTTTTATTCTTGCTTGGTGAAGAGCGAAGTTGAACCACACTGAACAAAGACAGATCGCGTGCATTTCTGACATGACATATGGAATATTTGTTTGCTTCTAATGGATGGACATGGTTGACAAGACGAGTACAAGGAACTGGAGAGATGGGGGTCAGGCTATGGGGGCAGAAATGTACCGTACCGGAGTGAAGTAAAGAGCAAAGTCGTACATAGATGCATGTAAGTAGTAATGTATGTACAGACAGCTTAAAACAAACTTACATTCATCATTGAACAAGAAGAGGGAAGTTTGCTCGTGTCTTCTTCCACAATCTACATAAATAAAGTTATGCCATGCCGCCGCCGCCGGTTATAGTGGTGCAAGTGCAACCGAAGTAAATCTTATTCTTATATAAAGAAAGACATTCTCTTTCTCTCTCTCATAAGTACCAAAACAAACTCTCAGAGAGGATTAAGTAGAAAGTAAAAGCACAATTGTATAAATCAATGTTAAAGAAATGCGAACTTTAACAATGTACATCAGTGGAAAGTATACTTCTATATACATTATATAATGTGACTTTTCATCTAGTTGAAAATTGATTGCTGTATTGAAAATCTTGGATAAGAAAGCTGTTGCCGGATGTACATTACTCAAACGATTGTGATCATTTTTCACCCATTCATACCTTAAAAGTGTACCCACCACCCGATACCACTCTTCTAGCTTTTAGCTATTAAATATTTACGTTAGTTTTTCTTTAACTGTCGAACCTTCAAAAATAAAACATATGTAGGGTAAAACATTGAGCGAACAGTTTATTGTGGAGACGATGATGAATAGTATGAATATTTTCATATCCTGTGTCACAGGAAAATTATTACTTCTTCTTCGTAATGTTTGCCTTTGAATTGAATGATAGGAACAAAATTTTCAGCTGCTGCAGCAAGAACAATAGGAAGAAAAAAGCTTTATATTTTATTCACTTTTGAGATACTTTTGTGATACTCAGTTCAAGTCAAGACAACTTTTTGGGGTAACATGCAACACTTTGTTTCCCTTTTGGCTATCCATTTATAAAAGTGTAGTGGGTAAATAAATATTCTATTTCTTTCTGTAATTAATTGCTTTTTTGGCTTGTAATCAGAAAAATAAGTGTTAAATTCGCACAAACTCACTTATCTGGTGTAATTTTAATAGAACAAGTAATAAATACATTTGATATTTTTATCATGACTGAGAAATTTTCGATGAAAAAAGTACGAAATACATGTACAATGTATAAAAGCAATATAATATTATAATATAAAAAAAATTCTGATACGTAGCTCATTTAGAATTCAACTCGACGCTACTGAACGTAATTCTTCGTTTTCCTCAAGCTATTTATAAATGCCAACACCTGATTAAATTATTTCGGATTGATAAAATCTAATATGAAACTTTGTCCTCGGTGGCTTTTTATCTCGTGTGTTCCTATAGTGTAGTATAGAAAGGGTTGCAGTAAAAGAAGGAAAATGAGCACGTCTCTCAATCTAACACCTTCTTTTTTATATGCAGCGTCGAGTTTCTTGTGATTAATAGGTACCTGATGATATGTCGTCCTTTTCTTCTTTAGTCTGTGTAGCTTCATGGTGTATAAGCGTGATATTGCATATTTATTGGCATCACGCACAACACCATGTCTCCGCTCTTTTATGGTACTCGCTTTCTTCTTCTTTTCTTCCTCTTCTTCGTCTTCTTTCAACAAATACAGTGCGATGCGATACGATACGATGACGAAAAGGACGGCTTAACAACAAAGATAGACTACTGTGTTGTGTGAGCCTCTGGAAGACTGTCATTCTGCTTGTTTGCGACAAGTAAATATTGTATTACAGTACTCAGTCACTCATATGAAGGGAATAATATATATTCACAATTCACACATGTGGAGTTTTACATGCAGATATGACAGAGAATAATATATAATGTTATGGCACCTGCATATTTAGTTCCTGGTTGCTCGTCCTCAAAGAGCATTTTATATTACTTGTCGCAAAAAATAAATTAAGCTTGGCATAATATAATAGGGCCATGTGACAAATGTACAACAGCAACAACAACAACGGTATCCTATCAAATAGTGCAACATAAAGTTGTTCCCCATCACACAGAAACACACACACAGAGGGAAACCTGTGTGTCTTGATTATTATGAAAATTTCACACTTTTTTATACAGACAAAACTCTGCCGCATTCATTTATTACAGCCACAATATTAAGAGGCACGCGTGTGGTGGCGGTTAAGATTCTTTATCAGATTTTGAGACAAATTGCTATATTTTTGGAATGGACGAGGAAAAAGAGTAACTGTATTCTTATACTTTCTTTTTCCAACGAAAAAAATACTGGAGAAAGCAATAACGCGTGTAGATATTATAGAGGTATGTACGTACCTATCTTTCTATATAATACGTTGCTTCAATTATATTAATATTCCAAACACGTCTATCTTCTACAACCCACCTAACACTTATCTACAAATGTACCTATTTTACTGTTGCTACTGTTATTTCAATACTAGAGTTGTTTGGGGCATACTGCCACTTCAATCTTTGATTATTTTGTGCTTCCCCAGTCCTCAATACGATGTAGATTTGACTAATGGTTGAAACGTTGATGCTTTTCATAACTTTCATCCATCATTCTTATAACATTCCACTTCACTGCTGTCTTTTTCTTCTTCGTCGTCTTTTCTTTATAAGCTCTTCCATATAATATGCACGTTGAAATTTGAAATCCTTCTTCTTCTTCTCTTCTGCCTTTCATTTTCCGTTTGGAGTACCTATACATATTAATATTTGTCTAAAAAGGATGGATCTTTTTATGCGAGTGCCATGCAAATAAATTTTATGGAAAATTTTCGTATTCAAAGTATGCAAAATAATGTAAGAAAGATAAGATTGGGAGATATAAACAAGAATATTCGCCCTTTCATGGTCAAAATAGGGTAGTCCATGACATGGTGCTCGTTCTTCTAACCATATTGCTTCTGTAAGTGAAAGAAAGTGGGGCGTTTGCAATCCTTTTATCAAATAATAACAAATCCGGCAAATTTTATACCTGTTTGGAGAAAGTTTGGTACTATATGTCAGCACCAAATTAAGAAATTTAAATTTCTTGTGTATAACGCGGCAAACCGTTTAAAAAATTTCATGAGTAAATTTGGTGTTGATTTTGTAAGGGTTTTTACGAATTTTATATTTTAGTAGGTAAAAACACGTTAATATTTAGGTACCTACAGTACTGTCTTATTTATCATCCCTTTTTAAATCGAGTAGTGCTGGCAGACTGTCTTCTCACATGTCATGCATAAAACATAATATATGTTTGGTTCTGGTTTGGTTTTTAATATAGTCATCTCGTGTGTGGTGGTAAAAGGGAGGTTATTGTTATTATGATGCATGAATAAATGTTTGCAGGTTGCTAAACTTTTTGTTTAAATTTTTTAAAAAATGAAGAACCATTTATTATATAAGATTCATGAATGCGGTTTTTGTTGTTTACAGACACATCCTTGTGTACTTTTTTTGGATGGAAAGTAGTAAAACGTATGTTTGGTACATAATATAATGGCCAATTCCAAAAATGCAATGGCCAATATTTTTCTGTGTTGTTGTTGAGCACAAAAAAGGATGCCCTTTCCTTCCCAAACTAAACTTTCTTTTGAAAGAAATATTATAATGTTTGCATTCAAATGTATTAAATTAAGAGGAACAAGGCCATCATAATATGTGCATAGATAAAATTTCAGTTTATTTAATGCATCTGGTTTTGGTAAATTTTTATTGAAAAGTAAATACATAATAAATACATAAAAATTTGCTGAAATTTCTAAAATATTGCATTACATTTACCTGAAAAACTTTCTCCTCCTTGGGTGTACTTTGTTACCTATGCAGAAAATTCCTTGAGCTGTTTTGGTTTGAAAGTGTGTTGAAAGGCTTATCCTCCTTTTTTGCTTGTTTAGAAAGCATTGGGTACTTTCTCTAGAAATTTTTGTTATGTGAATATGCATAAAATCATACATGTTATACGTATTGAAATGAAGTTAATATGCAAGAAGTTTAACAGACACGGTTACGTCGTCTACCTAAAAAGATAATGTTTGTATTTATAAAAGCAGGTTATTTGGGTGGCGGCGGCGGCGGCGGTGTTCTTGGTGGATATTATGTAGAATGTGTGTAGTGTGCATGAGTGAGTGAGTGAGTGAGTGATACGGGAAGTGAGGAAAGTTTGTAATTCCATAACTTATGGAAGCACGTCCACCCTCTACGATTTATGAGTTTTCAAATTTATTTATTTTAGTTGCTGACGTCAACCTGCTCCCCACTATTTCATCCTTCTTTACACGCTACATGTAGTACGAGTACGCAACGCGCCCAGTACTAAACCGTTCAAAAACGGCCACGAGTTCACAAAATAAGGTTACGTTGCTCATGTTAAAACGACATTTCTTCTACATATAAACCACATCCAGAAAGACATCTTACCGAATAACAACAACCAACCCCTTTGTTTCCCTCATATTATGTAATGCATTTATTTACTAAGGGAAATATAAATGTGTAGTGTAGTAGCCAAGTAGCATAAATATTCTATAGTCTCATCTCATGTCTCATTATTCTCATTTGTCATCTTGTTTGCATGATTTCTCGCCAAGGACCAAACGATGTGATCGTGAGCAATTGACCAAACTACAGCAGAAGATTTCTTCGTTTTGGGAAAAGGTACATACATACTTACCTCCGTAATATCTGTCTGTGGATGCCACCACTGAGAAATTTTCTCTCTTCTGCAGAAAAATGAAACCTGTAGGATGATATCTGTGATATAACACTTTTGCTTACGAGGACGAAACAGAATCGTTATTTTCTCGTTTGTTTTAGGTTAAACTATGTTCTTCACTGCAGAAGATAGGTAAGTAGGTGTGCTGAATGATAAGACCACATGTTGTGAAGGATTTTCCCACAAAACACTGGAAATGGGAAAGTAAAAGTAAGAAGTGGGAATGAATGAAAGGATGTGGAGAAGCAGTGAACAGCAGCAGCAGTAGTGGCATTAGTGGCAACGGCAACATGTTACAAGTTTCTGTTTTTTGGTTGCATGTACAACAAGGTTTACCTAACAATCCACATGAAATACAACATAATAATAATTGTGTTTTGCGTTTTTCATCTTATAAAAGTGAAATCCATCCCTCGCCCTTCCGCTATGTAGTTTAACCTGAAAGCTGAATGAAAGGAGCACGTAGTAGTAGGTTTCTTTAGGTACTTGGAAGTTTCCTTTTTACCGCTTTACCTATTCTTTCACAGTTCTTTTGGGTGTTATATGAATAACTCCATGTTGTTAACCACACAATAGGAGATAATCACTTTGGCTTGCTTGCTTGCATGCTAGTTGAACATGCATATGAGAAATTGGGCGTGGAATTGGAGCACTTAGAAGATTTACAAGGTTTTTACGATTTATTGTGGCGATTTTCTCTAAACAAGCAAAAAAATCTACAAACGAAAACATTTATTCCATTCATTCCACTGTTGATTTGTTTCATTCCCAAATCAAATACTATAAGAGGCAACCGTATTATAAAAGCGAGTGAATTTATGTAAGCAATTTTTCACAATAGTTTCTTCCACTATTAAAATAGAACAAATTATATTTAAAGGAAAATCATTCACATTCAAACTTAGACAAGTGAAAGTATTTTCCTATTAACACAGCACGAGTGTTGTAATTTGCAAGAGTACCTTTAAACGAAAAGTATAAATCCTACCAAAAAGCAACAGTAGCGAAATGAAAGTGTAAATCCATAATATGCATAAAAGAAACTGGGAAAGGGAAGCAGCTACCTTTAAGCTAAAAGCACACCTGCACCACCACCGCATGCATGAGCCTTGTACAAAGTTGATAGCTACCCTATAATCTTCACATAATCCAATCCTTAATTGTTTCTTTAATACCACTTGTAATTAATAACCAGCTGATGTCTGAAGGTTGTTGCTTACCCAGAAAAGGGAGTGATGATAATATAAGTACCTACATACGTATAGCAACAAACAAAGTAACAAACAATGATCGGTCTGTGCTGAAAGACGTTAAAGAGATTTTCGTTTAAGCTAACTTAACTACATAATAAAAGGGTTGAAATTTATGAGTTTCTCCTGTTGATTTATCTATTCCTTCTGGAGCAGAAAAGTTCAAATGATAATTTGTAATTTAAGGACATAAATCTTCTAAGCTGTTTTGCTCCAAATGGACAGCAATAATTACAGGGATCGTAAAGTTTTGGACAGTTATTAAGGTAGATGAACGGCGAAAGCAAGTGTCGATTTATGCTTGTTTACAAACTACTGCTGTTTACATCCCATATGTCGCGTCCGCGTCGCAGTCAGAATTAGTAGAAGCTCTGATTAATTTAAAAGCTTTGCGAACGAACAAAGTTTCTCCCCGATTTCCCGTATCGAAACCTGAAAGTAGAAATGAATTCTGACGTGCATCGTGAATTAGTCCGCTAGAAACAAACTTTAACCATGTACGCATGCACTATAGATATGGACCCACACTTGTTTACGAGAACGAAAACAGAAAAATACTGAATAAACTTAGGTACTTCGTGTTTAATGTAATTTCTTTACTTACTTTTTATCTTTGACAAATAAATCAACTTTGTAAATACGTAAATAATTGTTCTATAATTTTTTATGTGTCACTCGACGATTATTTCAAGAATCCAAAAGGTTCTCACCTTACCCCCATTTTCTCTTGCGAGTTGTTACTGCATTACATGCTTCTCGTATTTATGCAGCAGGTGAGAAACCGAAAGGAAAGGCAGCAGTAGGTAAGTATTCGCTGTAGAGTGGAGTAAAATCGCTGCTGCGCCGGTACTTGTTAAAGAACTAAAAGGTAGCTCCTTGCCTACGAAGAAATATTTTTTAATCACGTCAGAACTTAATATCTATAAATAGCAGTTCCTTGGAATCTCTACAGCTCCCTGCTGCTGTTACCTCCTTCTTGCCTCTGTGACTTTTCTTTTCTACTACTATGTTTTGTCTCTTGCTTTTTCTTCTTGACATCCTCGGCCATGTGCAATTGGAAATGACAGGGAAAGTGGTGGAAGGAGAAAAGGAGGAAGAAGAGCAAAAAGCTTTGAAAGTTTTTCATTGAGATGCTGATATTCAGGATAGTGGAAGGGAATGACAAGTGAAGCGAAAAATTCACTTAATTTCCCCACTGTTTATGCCATTTCCAGTCACACAACTGTTGGCAACAAAGTTAATTTCATCTCATCTCACAATGAAAACTATGCTAACAGCTAAATCCCTCCATTGATGGTAGTTTACTGCTGTGTGCTCTCCCAAAAATATATTTATATACAACTTTGGTCGCCAACCAACATAACAGCACAGCATAGATATTAACAGCTACTATACCACTACTGACGCAAGTTCGCTATGTGTACAGAATCGTTTAAATTTTTCGTCTTTTCAGTTTCATTATACTTTCTTCTTCTTCTTCTTCCTATTTCATTCAACATCTGGTACGGGTTAGCCTTGCTTTGCGTTTCGTCTCGTTGTTCTCATTTTGCACACTCGACTTTTTTTGCTGTGTTGTTTTTTTATGTTATTTTTTTCTTTCTTCAAGAATTCTATTATTTTCTATTTTCAGCATCTGAAAAAAAGGATAATTTGAGTTTTACCGATCAGATCGCTTTTGTAAAATTGGATATCTTTTCATACGTGTACACTACTACTACGGCAGCAGTAGTGGAGTGGAGCAATATTTTATTATAGATCCAGATCCAGATAAGTAATATTGTGAGTTCGTTCTCGTTTACGTTGAAAATTACTGTAGTCAAGTTAATGAAAATTTCAATAAATTTTATCAAGTCTGTATTCGTATACTTCTTCCTAGAAATTTAAAAGTTTTTTCAAGCATGTACAACCGTTTTTAAGAAGAGCCAATAAAAATATTGGAGAGATGGAAGAGGAAGAACTACTTCTGACAATAGGAGACAGCCTCTTGAATTAAATCAGTAATTTTCCTGATTCCTCCTTTCTCTTATACTACTCCATCTCTTTCTTTCTCTTTCCACGTCGCTTTCTCACCTTCTTTCACAAATTGTTATTAATGTCAAACACTTAAACAGGGAGAGAGTCTAGAATTCCAAATATAGAAAATTGGCTTTCAAGTGTTCTTTCTGCTGTTGTCTTTTAGTACCGAACGAACGTTTTCTCTTTCATTCAACTGCCTTGCTTGCCTATTGCCTTCTTTCTACTAAGTTTATGCCTCAACTCATTTTCGTATTCACTGATTTGGAACTTAATTTTAATAACAACGAATAATAAGTAGTTTACTAAAGCATCAAAATGAAAGGTTCTTGCTTGAATACCATCATTGTTTTCTTTCGTATACAGAAACAGAAGTATTGCTCTCATTTTAATATCATGTTCATTTCATCTCTCTCTCTCTCTTTTATAAAATCAGCAGGTTGGCTGCTGCTGCATGCTGCTGGCTCAACTGAACTTTTGATGACATAGAATTGGAAAGTTGGTAACTTGTAACATGCAAATTAGCCTCCCAATATATGAAAACAATAGAAACATTCTTTAATAATGCCAGCGCATATTCCTGTTTTTCTAAGAGTGTTTTATTAATTTTTCCGCCAAACTTTCCTCCTTCTACGATTCTATTTAATGATTTTGATTTTCCTTGTTGAGCCGACTTGCTGCTTACATGAGGTGAAGCCTAACGCTTGGCGCTCGCGTTTGTTCATTGCTTATCTCATTTAACGCCGAAAATTTAATTGCGTAATTGAAATACAGAATCCAGTGGATGTACGTAGAAACCTAATTTGCTTAAAACTTTCAAGGATATATGCGTGTACCTTAAAGTTAATCATTCCTTCATCTTTACTAACAATATCAATGCTTAACAAATATATAATGTATAACGTGTAAGTTAAGTACATACCTAATATGACTAAAACAGATTCTGTGTATCACGGACTACGGTTTTAGATTCTTGGCTGCGCCTGATATTAAAAATGACTTCAAGTAGAGATTACAACAGCGTAATGGAAATGAAAATGGCAGTCATTCGTTTTCCTTTTCATTTTTTTTATATAAAATGGATTTTTTTCTTTAAAACGAACAAACTTAATGTTGATGATGATCATCATCATATTATCATCATGCATTTGGATCACGGGGATGAAAGCTGAGAAATCCGTGTTACTCTACCCGACTCTTCTCCAAATCGTTTGTTACCGCACCATCCTTTTTAAAGATACATTTTGTAAGTTAACCTGTCGCACATTTTCCCTGAAATGAATATACAATGAGGGGTAAAAATGGTAGTAAATGGACTGAAAAGAAATTCCATGGAAAAAATTTGCATTAACTTTCTCTCTTTTTCTCTCTCTCTCTCTCTTTTACACACATACACGTCAACTAATTTCTTTTACATTACCACATCTCTTTGCATCGTCAGCAGCATGCAGAGTTAAGTGTTTGTCCGCATGACGTACACACTAAATCGCATAAAAATAGGATTTCAAGGTAATCAGATGGTAATCAGTGTTAAGTAAGCTTTAAAAACCAGAGAGCTAGCATGTAGAGTTAAGTGTTTGTCCGCATGACGTACACACTAAATCGCATAAAAATAGGATTTCAAGGTAATCAGATGGTAATCAGTGTTAAGTAAGCTTTAAAAACCAGAGAGCTTTTTTGCATTTTCCATTTTACAAACCGGAGAAAGCATTATTAATGATATCAAACAAATGGAATGATATATTTTTTTTTACTTTTTTTACCTTTTACTTTTACCGTTTTTAAAAAAATTCAAAAGATTACAAAAAATTCATGTTTTTCTTTATTTCTATTGAGAATCTGTATTTTTCTATTTTACATTAATCATAATTAAGTACGTTTCGAGTACCATCAAACTATGGAATACTTTTAAAATACCGCACATAAGTATCATCCTGAATTAATGAAATTCGGCGAGATACAGGCAAACTAGTTTAGGTGACAAAATCTCTTTCCTTTTCAATGAGAATCATTCTTTGTTATAAATCGAAAATCTTTTCAATCGCATTAGATTAGATCTAGAGATGAAAGCGGTAGTAGTAGTAATGATAGCATATCATTGGCATCTTAACTGATCACTATTTTCATCCCTCCCAACATCACTCAAACTCAATCACCCTATTTTGATTCTGAAATTCCCAAACTCTCAACAGAATACTGAATTTATTTTTTCCCCCTATACGATGAATCGAAAAACATATAGATGCAGATGCAACTCACTTGTATGGATATCTGCTAAAGAAATCCGTAATAATACATTTAAAGAGATATTTGTAGTAAACCGGCGACATACAGATAGCTACAAAAACACAAAAAACATCGCCGCACAGTCATCAAAAATCCGACCAAATAATAGTAGTAAAGGCAAGACGAATCACTGGTGAAGAAGCAACTGCTGCTCCAACTGTAATCTAGAAGGAGGTAAAAGATAAGTAAAAGTTCTTGGAAAAGTGTTGATGTACTTCTTGTTGAATAAACCCTTTCTCCTCTATATCCTTCTCTTTGTAATGTTATTACTATTTTTTTATACTCGAAGACATCTTTTCTGGTTTTAGCTTCCTTTTTAGTAGTGGCAGTGGTGGTGGTGGTTGTAAGTTGTAGAGCAGAAAAAAACTTAGGGTTCAACGAGGTGTCGAAAAAATTGGAAAAATCCGTTTTTCGGATGATTGATGACACCAGTAGAGCCTCTTCCCTTGACGGAAGCAAAGAAGAAGAAGAAGAAAAAAAGAAGAGAGAAGCGACTCGTCTACTTTTGCTGCTGCTGCTGTCTCGTGTACTATATGTCTTTGTCCTTATGGACTGGAGAGGAGACTTCACTAAGAGTAACGACGACGGTGGTAAAGATGACGACGGCTTAAATGCGACCAACTACTAGTTACGTATACATAATATAAGGAAGAGAGTGAGTAGTGTCTGTTTCCCTATACAAGTAAAAGTTTAATGGTGTAATAAGAGTTGATGCCTTATAGGGTCTCAAATTTAGAATAAGAATCAGGGAAGAAGAACCCAGGTTTTCCTTTAGGAAAATACACAACTTTCCAGTTGAGTTTCCCCT
Organism: Lepidocyrtus cf. sotoi NNG-2020; assembly: GCA_027744475.1. Classification (NCBI taxonomy): domain Eukaryota; kingdom Metazoa; phylum Arthropoda; class Collembola; order Entomobryomorpha; family Entomobryidae; genus Lepidocyrtus; species Lepidocyrtus cf. sotoi NNG-2020. Next base: position 4,101 of record JAHZNJ010000968.1, on the reverse strand, counting down.
TTTATTTTTGTCCCTCTTCTTGCTCCTTGTTCCACCACCTCCATCACCTTTCTTTACTTTTTTTGGAAGATATATTTTCAACAAAACGAATCCACGTGAGTCGCAGTCTCAGTCAACGAGGAGCTTCTTACAATCAATCCACAATTACAGGGTGGTGGTGTTGGTGGTGGGAAAGTATTTTGATATACATTCTAATACATGATATTTTCCTTCACCATCATTTTTCGCTATCGCTACACATTACTATTATCGTGTTTGGAGTTAATACCAAAAAAGTGATACCTTTCTTTTTCTTATTCTTCTTTTATTTTGCTACCACCACCACCACCTTTTTTGTCACCAGTCAAGTTACATACATAGAAATGAAATGAATGAGTGCTCACTCAAATTGTACAACTTTCCGTATAGATTTTCTCTCCCTACTTACTTACTACCTTCCCTTTTGGAAAAGGAAGAAGATACGGGTGGGTGAATTTCATCATGAACATCATCATGAATTCTTATGCCAGATTCTCTTTCACATGAAAAGAAGAAGGATTGATGATGATCAGACTTTTTTGGTAAATTTCATGGAACTCGCTCTTCTTCTACTTCTCTTAAGCAGTTTTTTTTCAAGTGAGGGTGAACCAAGGAAAAACAGCTCAGAGGAAAAAAAGAAGAAGAAAAAAGATTTTTTGGTGAGATGATGAGAGAGTAGAAAGAAGTAAATGGAATCGAGTATGTCACATTCGGAAAAAAGTTTCTCTCGCTTTCCCCTTGTGACACAAAAGTAAAAAGCAGAAATGCAGCAAGTGATCCACGGCAGGGAAGCGTTGTAAGTAGGAATGAAACGTTAAAATTTCCCACTACTGATAATAATATTTCTGACAATAGATAAACTTGGCACTTTCCGAGAAGTACCTGTATTATATCTACCAGGAACCTTTTTCCAAACTTGAAGATAGAAGAAAAGTTTCTATTATACGAATACGACTGTTGCTGCTCAATTTTACTGAATCCTTTTTCAGGTTGTTGATTCATTTCAAGCATACGCATTTATATTTATGTAAATATATATATATTTTTTTACATATTTGCAGAAATAATTGCAAAAGTATAGTATGATGCCTTTTTTGAAGTATAAAACTGAAGACGAATAATGAATTATAGAATTAAAACGACGATAAGAAAAGAGATTTATAAGAGTACATTAGCAAAAACTGTTGCAGGTTGCAGTCAGACTCAATTCAGATACAAAAAATTATTTTTCTACGTTTGTCTTTACAAGAAATTGGAAAGATACGTACATAAATTAATCTATTTTTTAACTTTAAAGCAGAGAAAGCACAACGAAAAGTACTTTTAATTTAATTGAATAGATTTCATCAGCCTGTAGAGTTTTTACGATTTTATTATTGGAGTTTCAGCTCTTCGTCTTGCTATCCAACATTTTTACTGAAGACTTTCCTTTCACCGCCGGTTAATAACTGAAACTTTAGTTAAGGCTTCGTATTAGAATTTTGCATTAATTCCGTCAGTAAAAGTTTAGTCCGGAGAAAACACAGATTTTGAATTATAGAAATCAATATATTTTATGCATACATACATTTTATATCTCCTCCGGATCACAAAAGCCGTAATACTATTCTCAAAAATATTTTTCAATTTAGATAATAAAAAAAACTCTCCAACAGATGCAAAAATGCTAAGTGATGCTTTGATTTTGATTCCATTGCATTCTTATTACTACTACGATGATATTCAACAGTAAGTTTCCAGTTAGAGAGATGGAATTGTGTGAGGGCTCGGGCTCCCACCACCATTTCGTCTGAAACTTGTTTGTTAAAACGAAGGAAGTTTTTTGAGTAACCTGCTTGATTCATCCTTATCTTTTTAAATATTCAATGTACATTCATATAAATAATACGAGCATATCATCAGGACAATATATTAAGCTTCCGATAATGGATATATGCATAATATGCATCCATAGATTGACGTAGTATGAAGATAAAGCGAAATAAGTGAATCTGGTTCTTCGCCAAGAGAAACTCATCAGATGAATCAAATCTGGGGCTGTTCCCATTTTGATTTTCCTCATCTCTGTTTGCCACACTATTACGATACGATCCTCACGGTTACGACTATGACACACAGTAATATAAAGAGCTACGAAAAGTAACTAGTCGGAGGAGGGATGACAGTGTAAGACAGTTCCAGTTGGTGTGATTTCTCTGAATGAAAAATGAGGTAATGAACGAGAAAGACCATAGAGATTAAAAACTTTCCCTTTTACGTCATGATGATTTATTCTAATCAAGAAATTTTCTCCAGTTTCCTTCTCACTTTGACTTTACTACCGTATTACTTACTTTACTACTACTACCCGCCAACCAGCAACACTTCAACTTCACACAGGAGGAAAAAGGAAACTGTTGTGTGCTGTGGGAAAGGGGCAAACTAATTCATAAAGCGCATTTTCCTGCCAGTTAAATCTACAAAATTACTGCATGCACTTGCTTTCTCACTCTCGTGACACCAACACCGCAACACCCTCTCTTCATATTAAATCTAAAACTATGCATAAACCATCATTATTTTATTAGATAACTCGTTGATGCAATTTCTCATTACGCGAGTTACTGCTAAAAGTTTAGGGGTAGCTAGCTTTAAACTAAAAGGGTGACAATAAAGTGCAGTGCACTGCTTAACCGGAAGCAGCCACTAATGATAGTAAACAGAGATGATGATTTCCAATTCCAATATAAAATAATCTCAATCCCTAGTCGTAGTAAGAATACCTTCCTGTATTACTGCCAGTTTTTATCTAACAAAAATGCTAGCATAAACGAAAGGAACAACTTCAGCATGTGAATTGCATTGTTCCACCTTTCCCTCATTCCACTCACTTTGCCCAGTCTAAAATCTTTCGTGCCAACAAAATTTATCGTAATAAATATTTTGCTTGATTTCTGCTTGCTTTATACTTACTTCACTTATCTTTTGCTGTCTGTTGAATGGAATGAAGCGGAAAGGATGATAATGTTTTAGTTTTTCTGTCTATTTAGAAGGTTAAGAGTGATGATTCAACACGATTGGGTGTATATATCATCGATAAGAATAAAATTCTCTCTCTCTAGGTTTTATTGTCATACCTATGCAAGATAGGAAGAGGGAGAGAAAGAGATTTAGTGAGGGGGTCTACAAGGTGTTTGTGGTGTTGGTGTTTTTGTAATGGTGGTGGTGATAGTTGTAGTGTAGTAGTAGTAAACGAACAAGCCATATAACAGCATCAGAGCCGAAGTAAAAACAGAAGTTTGATCCTTACTTCAATCAGATAGAGGTGACAGGGATTGCTGACATTTCAGCTTTCATCATGTTTAAGATGGATTAGCCGTCAACATGTTGCTGGCAGGCCAACATCAACATCAAAACTTCCATAAGACATTATGACCGAAATGGAAAAGATCAGAAAAGTCTCCTTTCTCTCTCTCTCTCTCTACATTAAACTACTACTTACTTTAGCTTTGATATAATAGAAAGTATAAAGAAAGGGAAATAAAGTTGCGTACATTGTTACGTACGACAAGGAATTTTTGGATTAGTAAGCTTGGCTGTTGGAGACCTTGGTCTGGGTTGAAACCTGCTGTTTTAGCCCATATGAGCAAACCGGAAAGCACCTTCACGAGCCAACCCTTGTTGACTACCTACATTTTGTATAAGTGATGGTGGTTGTTAGATACCTACTTTCCTTCCAAACCTAACCTGTTAGAGGTTTTCATTGCTATCCATCTCCATCTTAGTCAGTACCCGTCACAACATTACATCAACCTCATTTCATTACGGCGGCGGCAGTGGTGGTGGTAGTTGTAGCCGTGAGCCTAACTAAAAATAGTTCAGACTATTACGTACATAAATACAGCTTTTGTGTGTGATAGCACTGACTGACAATACAATAATAATAAACAGCTGGTAAGCTGCCTGAGACTAGATTGACGTTCTAAAAACGTAATTTTCTTGTTCCAGAATGATTTTGCAACACGCGCTATAGTTGGCTACGCGCGCCATATTTGGCTACGCGCGCTATATTTGGCTACGCGCGCCATATTTGGCTACGCGCGC
>JAHZNJ010000967.1:0-14603 GCA_027744475.1 Lepidocyrtus cf. sotoi NNG-2020 | reverse complement strand
ATAGCTTCACGTCAAAAAGCAAATGCAAAGAAGACCTTCCACTTCGTTCATGAATGAATAATAATTATTATTAAATGCCACGAAATTTCTTTCTGTTAAGATTTTTTAAGGGTCTAATTAATAATAGTCAACAAAACGAGACGAATTCATTTGAATGAAATACAGTTCAAAGAAGGTAGCGTGCGTGCGTGTACAAATTGTTTTTATGTTTTAAATGAAAATGCTTAGCATCACAATTAATTACAATTAATTCTCATTTCATTTTCTAGCAGTAATGAATTGTCTTTTTTTGGATTTTTTATTTGCACAAGCATTATTGTTTTATTCGAAGAAAATCGAAATGAAATGAAAATTTGAATTGAATTGAATGGAAATAGAGAATCAAATGAGCCGTAACGTAACATAATATTGCACGATAGGATTATTTAAGAAGGATTAAGGACAAGGTAAAGTGGAATAGCTTAGCAAGCAAACAGCAGCGTAAAAACAAATCAATGTGTAAATGCAAATGTATATCGTATTTAAAACTTAATAATAAAATATATATTGTATCAAAACAAACTTTCAGGATATTATGGCAATTGTTGATAAGCCAAGTTAGAATTGAATTGACTACGCAGCTCGCAGCTATGTCGATTTACTTAACAACAAAAGATTTATATTTATAGCCAAGTTGGCCTTTAGGACGATGATGATGATCATGAAGGAAGGAAAAGGAAGGCTTAGTTAGTTAGTATTTTAGTACTAAACAACTACACCAAAAGCAAAACTTTGTTTTTGTAGTGAATTGTTTTTTATATTGTATTCGTCCTTCTTTCATTCTTGAAGAGGACTCCTTCCTTCTCTCTCAAACAATTTATGGGATTGCGTTTGTATTTTGTTTATCACATTTTCTAGGTTGATTGCACAACAGAGAGGGAACTAAACTACATCTATCGATAGAGCGATGTATGCATATGCATAGTTAAATATAGAATGGCAATTAAATGAAAGTATATTTGAATGTATGACTGTGCATGACTTGAAAAAATACCTAAATAATCTTGTTTAGTAAAAGGTGGATAAAAGGTGGAAATTTGGATTGTGTTTGTTGTGTGTGTGTGTAGGACTCTTTTTTATAAAGCTTGTTTATGCTTTTTGGCTGTTAAAATTTTATTTACGCACATTAATTTTCATCATACAGTAGCAAAAGAAAAGGACGCGGACTCACGGGATGAGGACAAAAAATATATAGTTAGAAGGCAAAGGAAAATCCCATTAGAGTGAATGAGGGAATAGAAAAGGGAACACGGATGAATGAATTTTCTGATTTATTCTTTCGAAAAAGGATTTTGTATTTACACAGAAGAAGAAAAAGAGCTTGATTGGCGAAATTGGCATTTCTCCTTTTAAATTCAATTCAGACATTTATTTGGGACTAGAAAGCGAGAATAAGAGAAAAGAGAAAGAGAGGGAATTTAGGAACATTTTCATGTTTTTGTTAGAGGTTTACTAAAAGAGAGAGAAATAACCGAAATGAAAGTGAATTTTATTTTTATAGTAATTCCACAAAATGGTAAAGTCAGCAGCAGCAGAAACAGCGGCAGCTTTTACTTTTACTTAACCGAAGTTCTGGAAAATCATCTGTTTATTGCATTGCTTGGCTTTGCACCAGCAAAGCTTCAAAGAGAGAGAGAGAGAGAACTTCTTTCCTCTCAACTGGAAGTAAAGTTCCAATTCATTCCAGAGAAACTTTTCACGTATGAATTTGATTAGTAGGAGCAAAGTAGTATTTTAGATTTAGCGTTTGTGTTCCTCTTCCTCTTGCTTGCTTGCTTGCTTGTAGAAAAAAGATGGATGGGGAAGTAGCTCTTACTCTTAAAACTATGCTAAAATAAGTGGAACAAGAACAAGGGAAGGTGCTTAGTCTAAAAAAAAGACGAAATCAATCCTTTACTTTACGCTCTTTGGAGAAGATTCGGTTTTTGCAAGCCACCACCACCACCTCTATAACCAACGCAAAAATGGAAATCCTTTTGCAGTAGGCTTAGTTAGTTCAGTTGAATAAGTTGGTTTTGCAAAAACAGAAAGAGAGAGAAAATGCTCACATGTTTATTCCATCATCCAAAATGCTTACAATCAAATGGAATATATGAGCTGAGCATTTACTTGCTTGTTATCAAATCAAAAGTAAGTACATATCTTCAAAAAGGAAGGAAAATGTAAAAATAGAAAAAGAGCTGCTCATGCTTTTGCTCCTGATCATAGAAAACAAACGGACTCACTAAACTTACTGAAAAGGTGAAAAAAGAAAGCAATATTAATGCATATGAAATGAAACTGAAATGATGCAAGATTTTCAGTACTAAAGGAAAGTAGCAGCAAAACATATTTTTAGACTTATGTTGTGCTGCTGCTGCTACTGCTGCTTACTTTTCGCACCACCATGGCCAAGTACCAACCACCAAGAGAAAATGTGGAAGAATGCCGCCTGGAGCTGACATATTTGCGGATTTTGGTTTTTGCGGTTTTTTGGCTTCTGCTCTACTGCGTTCATATCCTATCAGAGGATATTATAACAAAATAGGATACGGATGAGGATGATCATGATGATGATGAGGATGATCATCCTCATTGAAAAACGTTAAGCTTATATGCTTGAGATGATTGTCCAACATTTTCCTCTTTTTAACACGCTCATCATCATCATCATCATCAACAACAACATGATCCGCTAAGACTCTTTTTCTTTTGCTGTGCAGTAAAAGCAGATGATGATTTGATGATGATTATTATTATTGTTGAACAAACTTTACACATTAGTGGCATTTAAGGGAAAGCAAAAACATGCTCGTTCTCCACAGTCTGGTAAAAATAAAAGTCGGAGTCGGAGGTTTGTTGGCTATTTCCAGAAAGCACTCTGAAAAAGTAATAAATTTTATTCAGAAAATGTGTTTTTGATTAGGAAGAGTTTTTATAGCAGTAGTAGGAGCAAAACACAAGTACATAATGTTTATATTTAGAATTCTGCGTAGTTGTACGTTTACTTGAATTCTCGAATTGAATTGAATCCAATCATTAGCATTTAACCCATTTATTTTTATCCTATATATGTTGTTTGTTTTTTCTACTCCACTTTTCAATTTTACTATTTTTTTTAACGTCTAACGAATCAATATTTTTGTTTGATTTTTTTTCACAGGTAAAAATTCTACTTTTTTCTACTCGGCTTAACCTAATTCTACCAAAACCCCAAAAAATTTAAGTACCATTTCAACAAATCATCCGCTCGCTTCGCTATCGCTGGTGTGATGGAGGAAATGCGGAGAAGGCTAAAGCTACAACGATCCCCTTCCCTTATCAATTTGGAATCAATAATACCAGTAGCAGCAGCAATACCTCTTGAAAAAGGAGAAGCGGATATCACATCCCAAATTTCCAGACAAGGATGTGCCATCATGATAAATGGTCAGCAGCAGAAGAATTATTATTATTTTCTTCACCATAAAAAGCAGAGGATGGAAGAAATAAGTGGATGGAAGGAAGAAACAAGAAGAAAGAGGATTTTGAAGACTTCAACTTCAACATGGCTTGGTTTGTTTTCTCGTTCTTTCGTTCCTACTTTTAAAAAAACCACAAAAACAAAATTCAGTTGTTGAAACGTGCTGGTCGTTTGCTTACTGGTTTTTTGTTTTCATTCTTCATAAAATTCAAAAATGGAAGGAAAGGAAACCCTCGGTTTCGGTTATTCTCTCAACTCTTGTCATATATGTATAAAGTAATTGCATGCATAATGCAAATGCATAATACGTAACGTAACGTAAAAGTTTCACTAACGACAGCTCATCAGTGTACTGGGAAAGAAGAAGTGAATAGGGAATACCAAATACAGACATCGTAATAATAATAATAATAATAATCTGCATTATTACATTGCATTGCATTAAAATCGTTATTATTCTATGAAGTAATGCATATCAACTCTTGGTTAAATTTTGCGGTTTCCTTTTTATGACTTGACTGAATGGATTAACTTTACCAAAATTGACTTGAGAGAAGAAGACAGAAGAAGAAAGAAGAAAGCTCTTCATTTTTTGTTAGCTTTTGCGGTTTTTGTGCTGTTTGGTCAAGTTTTAGTATTTCATTTTCAACTTCAACTCTAACAAAATCTTTCTGTTCATATTCTTCAAAGGTAGAAGCTTCTGTACTGACAAAACTCTTTGATGATGATTTGCTAAGGATGGGAAACTATGAAGTAAATTTTCCTTCAGAAAAAATTCGGTCCACTTCCCATCGCATCGTCATCGCACATCCTTTTTGACTGGTCATCCTTTTCCTTTCCTTTTCTATAATTTTAATGTGCCTAGCAGTGCTGTTCATTCATTCATAAAAACTTGATGATTTCCAATAGGCTCAATAGCACGTTTCTTCAAAGAATATAAAAACTTTTTTTCGCAAATAGTAATTTTTAGTTAGTAAAAAAGGCTCATGAACTCATTGAACCGTTTCTACCTGTTTCCTTCCAACTAGCATTGTCCTTTCCTTTAAGCCATTGCATTGGGGATACTAACATAACATAAGGCTTATTCTATGCGGTTGAAAAAAAGTGAGAGTTGTAGAGTGGAGAGTGGAGAGTGTAGGAGGATGACTGAATCGATTTCCTACGTGACGTGAAATGATCCTTTTCACTCTTTTTTGTGTCCAGTAAAATGCCAAGATCAGGGAGGAGAAGAGGAACATTGAACGAAGTTCTAGATTTTTTATTTGAGCAAGGCTAAACCTTCTGAGAATCATATGGTATATTATCTTACCTTAGTAGGTATGTGACATTAGATGGATTATATCATATCATACCAGCTCCGCTCCAAGTCTTTTATGTACGAATAGACTGAGAGTGATAGCCAAGAGCATTTTTTATAATGGAGTCTTTTTTCATCTTTTCAACTCATTTCATTCCCCAAAGGCATCATCAAAACAATTTCTGCGGTCTTGTTCTTGTTACTACACACACACTCACTCGTGGATGCTACTTTGCTACTTGCTACTTTTTACTCCATTCCACCACTGTAAAGGGATGATAGTTACAATAGCAATTTTGACCAGATTTGCCCATTTCCACAAATGCTTTGGCTCTTCTGCTGTTCCACGAGAAAAAGTAGAAAAAAACCGTCTCATATCACAAACAAGTTCCTTTTACTAGAGTGCCTTCCCATTGCCAATGTCCAACTAGATCCAATCATCATCATCCCATTTTCATTTATGTGTTTCCATTTTTGCGTAGATTTTCTCTTGAGCCGGGTGGTATGCGTGAGCGAAGGCGAAGGAAGGGTTGAATGAAATCAATTCACTTTTATCTCTATTCATTCATTTATTAGCCCTTCAGCCTTCAATGGAGGTAATCTGCATATTAAGTGATGATGATCGTTGCTGCTTGCGTTGAAGAGGTTATCCATTTAGTAATTTGTAGTTGAAGTTGATCCCACTTACTCGTACTCGTACTGCTCCTCTGACCTGAGGCGAGACATTTTACCAAACATCATTATTATTGCATGACACGATACGCACTTCTTCATTCATGCCCATTCCATCCATCCAGACATCCAGACATGATTTCATTTTATATTGCCCTCCTCCACAATAATATTTCTATTTTATAAAGTGGCTTGTCTTTCATAACTCTTTTTTCACTTCTTTTTAATGTTTGTTCTATGCTCCTACTGCTGCTGCTGCTGACTGACCATTAATTTTTTCGCGGAAAGTTGTCCAGGGACAAGACGACAAACATGTTTTGGTCGTTCTGTATAATAAAAGCTCTAGGCTATAGCCACTTACTTTACTTACTTACTTAGCGATAAATACAAGGGAGGTCTTCCTCCTTTAATGTTACTTTGATGTTGCTACTGCTGTGCTGCTGTTGCCGCAGCATTTTCAAAAATAGATAGAAAGAAAGAAGGAAGAAAACGAGAAAAAAATTACATCACCCCTTTGGGATATATTTCAACATCAACCAAGCTAGCTACTGCCATCCTCATCATCATCATCCTCCTCCTCTCTCACATACATAACCCATCTTGTCTTTTTCTATTCCATCCAAAAAACCATAGTTCCAATTGGATAATGACGTATTTCATAATAATTTCATGGAATGCCGTGACGATGATGATGATGATCATGAGGAGGAGGATGAGCTCATCCAGAGAATTGCACTGCAGCAAAATTTTCACTTTCCTCTTCTTCCTTCTTCCACCATTAAAGTTATGTTATGTTATAATGAATAGGAATAGGGCAGCAGGATGAGATGAGCAGATAAAAAAGGACCTTATTTATATCCTCCTCCTAGCACGTGGAGCTTCCTCATGGACTTCCAGTTCCATTCCATATCCATGGAAGGTTTGTTTGCTTGAAGTGATGCTGCGAAAAAAAAACTGCAGAGGAGCAGCAGCAGTGATTCGTTTGTTCGTTCACGTGCCTTTTCTCCTTCTTTTGCAACATTCTTCATCCTTTCCACCAGAGTAACTTATTTTCCAGTTTGTTTTTGTGAAAGGATGTGACTTAAAAAAGGACCTTATTTATATCCTCCTCCTAGCACGTGGAGCTTCCTCATGGACTTCCATTCCATATCTATGGAAGGTTTTTTAGTTGAAGTGATGCTGCAAAAAAACTGCAGAGGAGCAGCAGCAGTGATTCGTTTGTTCGTTCACGTGCCTGTTTCTCCTTCTCCTTCTTTTGCAACATTCTTCATCCTTTCCACCAGAGTAACTTATTTTCCAGTTTGTTTTTGTGAAAGGATGTGACTTGTTGTTGGGTAGGGAAGTTGGGATTGCGTTGCTTGCGTATTATTATTGCGTCTCTTTTCATTTCTCCGTCCATGTTTCTCTCTTTCACTCTATTATATTTTTTATGCTTGGTATGGGCCCTTTTGGACCTTGTTTGTCGCTGTTGCCGCTGCTGCTGCTGTGTTGTTGCTCTGTGCGAATCACGTACGTACTTAAAAGGAAGCCGTAGGATATGATATGATAGGAGAGCCTAGTCGTAAACTAACACAGGAGGATCCTAAAACATCTTTCTCTTTCTTTTGTAAAGGAACCTTTAACAATATTATTTATGTTATTTTACTTTTTATATTACTACTACCATTACGATACAATAGTTTATTATAGAATATGCATGCATCTCTTATCGCATTTCTTCGGGGTTATCACAATAACATACCTAATACGCATTGTAGTAACTCTTATTATATTGTGTCGCTGCTGTTATGTTGTAATAATAATGATATGATATGATGATATGATGATGATGTATAATGGAATATATAAAAACAGCTCCAGTCTTTCGTTTTATTTTCTATTTTCATAAGAAGAACCTCTTCTTCTTTTCTGAAAAGGAAGAGAGAGGGAAAGTGTTAAAGAAAGAGAAGAGGAATTTCTTCTTACGTACGTAGTAAAGCTCGTTTGCTTTTTTTCATGGTGTTGTGATAGCGGTAGTAAAAAAAGCTGTAACTGGCTCACTGGTGGTGGTGGCGATGGTTTTATTTTGTTGGTGGTTTGGTATCTTTATGGGAGCCGTAACGTAACGTAAACGTAGTAGGAGTAAGAGTAATAATATGAACGATGATGATGTTGATAATAATAATAATATGGCTGGTTTATTGTCACTAACCAAAAAGCGAGAGAGAGACTCTCACTTTTTCTCTCTTTGCCTCTGGAGAGTGACTTGACTCGGGTCAAATTAAAATTTTACTGGAAGAGAAGAGAATACGAAGTGGAAGAGAAAAATTACACATGCAAGCCGTCAAGTATCATTTTATGAAAGGAAGGGCGAGAGAATAAAACGCTGGCTGAGGCTCAGGCTGAACTGAAGCTATTAAGTAATTTTCGCGATGTGCTGCTGCCGCTGCTGCTGCAGAGTCTGAAATGGCGTGACATTGAATGCATGCATATCGTAATAATAATAATAATGTGTGGGGAGAAGAATGACATCAAAAAGATATCATTTTTATTACTATGTATGACATGATGGCTTGACTTCTCGTATGGGTTGATGTTGAGGTTGATGGGGTAACTCTATGCAATGCACATTCCTTCACTTATCTCCTCCACTCCGTCGTCGTAGTAGTTAGCTGGGTGGGCTGCCTCCCAGCAGCAGCAGCAGCCCGGGTTAGCTTTTTTTGTAGTAATGTCAGTGATGTGAGCTGATTTCTGATTGTAATTGTGTGAGTGAGCCGGATATATTTTGGCAGGGAACGAACGGTGAGCACTCTTTTTCTGGAACGAACGGTTTTTCTTTCTCCTGGATTTTCTCCTGTCTTGCCAAAAAAATAATAATATTTTTTTAGATAAAAGCCATAGGGAAACGAAGCAGCGGCTGTTATGTGTTCTCTTCTTCTCTCACTTCTCACTGGGGAATGTTGGAAATGAATGAGGTAAAGTGGCGTGGCGTTACTTTATGTTATATTACGGAGGTGGTTGGTGATGGTGGAAGTACACAAACATTCCAACTTTGTCAGAATAATATTGCAAAAAAACCTTGGCACTTTGCTCTTCTCTCTCTCTCTCTCTCTTATTACCTACCGCACCGTTACAAAGCCACCACCACCGCTACTTCTGTTATTTCTTTAACTTCCCGTAACATAGATAGAAAGTGTTTAGGTTGTTTTCCCCACGTCATCATCAAATCCCGAGTTCACTGTTCTTCTTCTTTTTCTCCTTCTTCTTCTCTTCCAGTTTCCCAGCCAAAAAGTTTTTTGTTTGTTTGTTTGCTTTTTGGAAATATGTCGAGTCAAGAGATGACTTTCGGTGTTGTGTTGCTCCGCTGCTGCGTGTGAAGATAAATAAATTAAGACATTATGAAAAGAAAGAGAAGGGGATATATAGCGCTGTGCTGTATGCATTTGATGCGAAGAAAATTGGGAAAATCATTAGCCCTCCACGGATTATTACTTCAGTTGAACAAGTTGTTTGTAGATAGTACGTTTTCGTTTTTAGTATTCTACGTACGCTACGTCTTCTCTGGAAGAACACTTTAAGTGGAACTGGAACAGCTAATTTGGCCGTGGTGGTGTCATAGGTGATTATCAACCAGAAGAAAAGGTGGCATAGTAAAAGTAGAAATCTGGGGTAATGTTAGTTCCTGTGAAAGATGAAGGCAATAAGCACAGTGATGGGCTTCGTTTCCTTCCTGCAAAGTATCTCTGACATTTCAAACTTGAACCTTTTTCCTTTTCCGCTTAAGTTACAATGCAAAATAATAATAATATGATGAACGTGTATGAGCTGATTAAAGTTGGCGTACATGCACAGCTTTCTAAATTAGATTTGAAGAAAACTTGGCACTTGAGCTGTGCTGGCACAAATCAAGTACGAAAGAAAAAAATATGTTCCCTGAAAATTATCTGTAGTTTTGCTTTGCTGGCCACATTAAAAGCATTTTTCGTATTTGTTTTAAAAATTAAAATTAAAGTAAACAGTGTAAATTTACACAAAACAATTATACACGGACCTCCAACACTCACTAAAAATTATCCGTATTTTTGCTTTGCTGGCCACATTAAAAGCATTTTTCGTATTTGTTTTAAAAATTAAAATTAAAGTAAACAGTGTAAATTTACACAAAACAATTATACACGGACCTCCAACACGATAATGATGATGTGCTAATCATCATAACGTGTGTAGATAATTATTTGATTGCATTCATTTATTATTGTGAGAGCAGCATCAAAAGCAAAAGTGCAAGTGCAATCCTGATGATTACTTCTTCGTTCTTTTCTTTCTACTTTAGGCAAAATTACACATTTTAACATTTTATTACTGCATAACAAAACTTTTCCTTTCGGAATCATCCATCTCCCTCTTTCTCTCGCTCTTAACTTATCATCATTTTAATGTGCAAGTTCCACTACAAAACAGTTTTGTTTCGGTTCGTAGTGCATGAAATGATGAGATGAGGAAGCTTGCACAAGGAAGCCAAGGACTTCTGGCTCCCTGGCAAACGCTACCGCGTTTTCTTCTTTTCTTTTCCTCTCTAGTTTTATATTTTTAGTATAATTTGCCAACCAACCATGTCATGCACTTTTAACATTCCTCATCATCATCATCGTAATCATTCTCTTCAAAAACTGCAATTTTAACTGACATGAAGTTGTACATAATGAAAATGCTTTCCTTTTCTCTCTCTTCCTCAAATAACATAATGGCTATATTAGGATGATGATCGTTGGAAAAGTAAAAGCAAAAAAGGTGTATTTTGTATTTGCTATTTGGTTCGAGATAATAATGAAGTGTACAAACAAAGAAATGTACGAGAGAGAACTTTTTTCTACTACTGCTGCTGTTTTTGTGCTGTTGGTAATTACTCATTTGCTCAAAACTTCTTCATCAACGCTGTTGCACCAGCCGCCAGCAAGCAAAGCCAAAAAACATTGTTTAGGTATTTTTTGTTTAATTTGTGATGTGAAATGAAAACCATTATAATTTCAGAAGAGAAATGGCAGAGTAAATGGCAAAAACAAGAGCAAATTAGGAGAGTTTAAGAGATGATGCGTGGTTTAGGAAAATAACAACAAAAACGCTTACGACATGCATTATTATTTCTCTACCACCACCGCTACGGCAATTACAATTATTCCATGGTTGGAATAGAAGCAGTGGCAAAAATTGATGAGGGAGGGAGAGGAAGCTGTCATGTTCCATGTTTAGCAATGGCAGGGCTGTGTTTTTGTGTTTTGGCGTTGTTGTTGCTGTTACTCCTTCATCGCTTTTTTAATCTCTCTCATTCATTATTATTCTGCTGTAGTCATGTAAGAGAAGAAGGATTACTATTGCATTGCATCGCTAATAATAATGCTGCGAACGTAACGTAAAAGTATTATTGCATAAGATTGCGTTGCATGTAAGACCAAAATATCGATTCTTTTTGTCAGAGTCATAGCGAGAAAAGAAAAGACGTTTCGACTTTTTAAGATAAAAAAGGAATGGAGAAGCGAAAAGCTACTTTTTTTATTAAGCTCCTGTTTGGGGTTTCTCTTTTTTTTAAAAAACTAAAGCTTAAAGCTGGTTTGGTTTCATTTCGTTTTGATAACAATTTTTTTGAGAAAAGGAAAAAGAGATTAGCAGCGATAAGGCAAAGAGAAAGACATTAGAGAGCAAGTCATTTTCTTGAATTACACAGGTAAACCACGTACGATGTTTCTAATGGATCAAACAAGTAAATTAGTTCATTTTTCACAAACCTTTTTACACTCACTCAATCTTTTACTCGTAGTCGTACGTAAGTGGTTTAAAGCTGCTGCAAAATAAATTCATCCCTTTTCCTTACAAAAAGCTTGTTTTAAGGATTTTTTTTCTTTTTCTTCTTCTTCTGCTGCTGCTGTTGTGTTGTTGTGGGTGAAATATAAAAAAGCTCTTTAATTAGATGGTTGGACATAAAAAAGGTATTACAATGGAATTACACATGTTCCTCGAAGATTTTTAACTAAGGCGTAGTAGCAACTTAAGTAAGTAGGTATGTATGTGCATACCTTTAATGCTTGCAGATGTGATGATTGTGACATGTTCGTAAAGGAATTGAGTAATGTATGTATTTTTATAAGTGGGATCACCACAAACAAGCTTGGCTTCTATAATTCTCTCTCTTCCTCTCTCATTTTCCCCTCTCCTTTAGGTAAGTTAAAGCTACTCTATAATTGTTGGAACTCCCGTTTTTGGAAAAACAAGTCGGAAACAAGAACAAGTCGCTCGCCTTCTTCTTCAATTCAATCCCACCCACAACATCAATTATCTTATTTTAAACATGGTTATACAATATAATAATCTCATGTACACGCCTAAAGAAAAATCCCATGCAAAGGAAAGCAAAACAGAATTAATAATATTGTAAAATTGCATTAAAAACTTTTCTTTTTACTTTAATTTGCCTGAAGTAAATAGAGCAAAACGGATAAAAGTATAAATCCAGTTGTTCAGTCAGGTGGCTATAAAAAGTTAAAGCTTGTCTTGATTATAACTTTTTATCTCAATTATTGTCCAATATTACCTACTCAGCTCTTCTGCTGCTTGTTGATTCATTCAGCTAAAAGCAATACTTACGTAAATTTACAGCAACAATGCAGATTCACGATAATGACTCAACAAAAATCCTTTCTGCAACAACTTTTACAAAACAAATGCAAATGCATGTAAAAAAAAGAAACAAGCTCGCAAACTGGCAAACAAGTAGAAGTTTTATTATGATTGGTATGGAAAATGGATAAACTTATGAGGGATGTTATCTCTGATAAAAAAGGATAAGGATAAGACTATATAGACTACACAACAAAATGCAATGCACATGTCAAAAATGATTGCAATGATGATGATGACGATGATGATGGTTAGAGGAAAAATGTGAAATGGCAGTAGTTTAATTTATTCACTTATAGATATAAAGAAAGGAACAAGTGCAATGCACCTTCTACTATTTCTCTCTCTCTCTCATTCGAGATATGAAAATCGCGATAAAAACTGCATTGCAGCAACAGCAACTTTCTTCCTCTTTGTCTCCATTTATTGCTATCAGTCGGAAGGATCCGATCCAGTTCAGTTCAAAACGTTTGATTCAATTTCCCTTGTTAAAGTTTAAAGGAACAAGAAAAAGCAAATAGAGCGTAGTGGTGG
The DNA here is from genome assembly GCA_027744475.1 of Lepidocyrtus cf. sotoi NNG-2020. NCBI lineage: Eukaryota > Metazoa > Arthropoda > Collembola > Entomobryomorpha > Entomobryidae > Lepidocyrtus > Lepidocyrtus cf. sotoi NNG-2020. The sequence goes on along the minus strand of JAHZNJ010000967.1, from coordinate 1,968 downwards.
TGGTGGTGGTGGTGTGGTGATAGCAAATGACGGCGATGAAGATGATGATGACGATGATTATGATGGTGTCACTAAGCAGCTCGCTCACTCAACTCTAATCAAATTTGAATATTGCCTTGCCTTCACTTCAGTCATATCAGATTGTAATTTAATCAGGCTCATTTTATATATCTGCCTCTTATTATTCCTTCCTTCATAAATATAAAACCAGGAAGAGAGTTAGAGAAAGAAAAAGGAAAGGAACTGGAAAACGGGAAGAGGAGCAAAGTATAGAACTGCTTCTGCTACTGCTACTGCTGTGGAATGTTTCACTATTTTTTATAAACTTCCGTCAGTCAGCTGAAGGCTCAGTTTCAGTTTGAGTTCATCGTTCGTTCCTCTCTCTTTCTCTTTCCTTCTTTCTCTCTAAATAAACTGCATTCCATTTGAATAAATGAGGACAAGACCATGTCATGTCAAGTCATAAGCTGCTGCACTGCTGCTTTTACTTTACTTACTTAAAACTATAGGAAAAGGCTTTACTTTGACTTTAGGGCTGAGCAGCTTTAGTTTTCATTTCAGAAGAATATTTTCTGAATATAAAATGAATCAAGTATAACGGAAAATTAGAATCATGATGATGATTATGATGACGATGATTATTATGATAGAGAAAAACCATCATCGTTACATAGAAAAGGAAAATTGCCAAGTAAAAGCATAGAAATGAAAATGGAACTTGGACGTGGAAGGAAGAAATTTCAAGCCTATGATATCCTACCCGCAGCGCTGCACATACACGCACGTGGACTCCAAAGTCAATATGTGCACCTGATGGCGTTCCATCATCGTACACAATTTCCATATCAAGTTCCAGCAAAGCATAATAAGCATACCATTCTCATAAGTCACACCAAATAATGAAGATAGATATTATTTCTGCTGAGTCGACTGAATAAAATATACAGTGAGTAGGTATCTAGATAAATGTAAGCAAGCAAGCGATACAAATAGGAAATAAAACGAAAATGATAAACGATAAGCAAAATGCAACAGAGTGTGGAGAAGAAGAGACGATGGAAGTGGAAGTGGAATTCGTTAAGGTGGTGGTTGGTAGGTTTTTACGTGGTATGTCACGAAAGCATTTATATAAATCCAAGTCAGGCTCAATAAAGGCATCCATTTTTCATGGAGTCATTCATTCCAGTAAAAGAGCAGCCGAGAGCAGAAAGAGAGAAGATGTTGCTCAAGAAGGCATTGGCACATTGGCAGTCAGTCATGCATTTGCACGGTTGAATAAAAGGAAAAAATAAAGGAAAGGATCGAGGAAGAGGTAAATAAGTGCAGTGCAATGAAATTGCATTTTCGTTTTATGGGTCTTCTCCATTCTTACAATTCTCCAGCAGCAGCAGCACCAACAGAAAGAGGAATGGAATGAGGAGCAGTAAATACTAATGAAGGGAATGAAAATGAATGCTCGTTACAAATTAATCAGACATTCAAATCTTTACGATGTGCTTACAGAGAATGAGTAAAAGAGAGAGAAAGAGGAAGGGTGACATGCGAAAGTCAAATTGATGATTTAGTTAGCCACGTTTACAAACATACAAAAGAGCCAGAGAGAGAGAAACAGAGAAAGAGAGAGAGACAAATAAAGTAAGTAAGAGTAGTAGTGCGCGGAGAGAATATAAAAGGAAGGAAGTAAGGAAGTTTTAGTTTATTTAGACTGTTTTTCTTTGTAGTAGTAGTAGTAAAAGAGGAGATATTTTCCAGTTGAAAAGTAAGCAGGTTTTGTTCAAACAGTAAACACACAAGAAAGTTGGGAATTTTCTGTTCTTCTTTCTCATTTTATTTTCTGTAAAAGGAGAGCAGCAGAATAAGAATCAAAAAGAGAGAAAAAGAGAGAGAAGCGTTTAAGGATATTACCACCAGCAAGAGAGAGAGAGAGAGAGAAGAGAAGCAAAAGAGGAAGAAAAACAAACTTTGCAT
>JAHZNJ010000966.1:0-18776 GCA_027744475.1 Lepidocyrtus cf. sotoi NNG-2020 | reverse complement strand
ATTATGCGTCTTCTTGGACAAGTTCGCATCATGCACGTACATTCACTTCACATCGCATTCATTTTTCTCTGAAATACTAAAACAGATTTTTCCTTTGCAAAAAAAATCAACAACTTCTACTTTTTACTCTCGGCTGACTTCTTCTCCTGCTTTAGCAGCAAAGCTCAAGGTCGCAGGTAGTAGAAGAGAGTAGTAAAAAGTAAAATCATAACAAAAACACCAACACAATGCGGAAAAATATTTTTCCATGCCGTGTCATTCCATTCCATTCTTGTCCGTCTGTTGTTGTTCTCTCATTTACTACAAATTCACTATATCTCCTCCATCGTCTTTGTCATTTTTATTAACTTTTTAAAAAATTAGCATAAAAGTAATAATCACATTATTATTATTTTCTGATCCTGCGCTATGACTGCTGAAGCGAACAAACATTATCTCATATAAATCCAGAAGCAATAAAAAAAATCTATGAACGAGTGAACGAATGATTTTTTACGATTGCTGCCGCTGGCAATAAAATATAAGTCAAGTCAAGAGTGAGGAGAGGAGGAGATCACAGAAGTTGTGTGATGATTGGACACCTTTTCTTTCTCATATTTTTATTGTCAGTAGACAAGACATTAATAGGTTTAGATAGGTAGAGTATAGACGGATTCAGGCAATTTTTTACTACTCATCATCATTATCATAATCATCATCATATTTTATAATAGTTTTTTCATTCTCTCTCTCTCTCTCATAGCCAGTTCGATTGTGATTTGCGATATTGTTAAATTGAAGTTTTGAAGAGGAAAAAAATGTTCTTAACACAACTCAAGAATAAATCGTAATTGAAATGTAAAAAAATTGTAAAAGCGCAATTACAGCCTTGTAACAGCGTTAAATTTGCTTTATCTTTTCATCGCCATCATCTCAGCAAAGCGACTGTGAAGTTAATTGAGCACTTCACTAACCAACCCTCAACCTATTGAACAAAGGAAACTAATTTTCAATTGCTGTAACGGAGCAATTGCAATTTACACAAACGAGAGTATTTAAGCCCCTATTTACCTACTATTACTGAAAACAAATTCACAAAATCGGCTCAGCTCATATTTTTTAAATTGAAAATTAAAGCGAAGCCAAATAGTAAATTGCTGTGTAAAGCTACAACAGCTACTACTACTGCTGTGTAACAGCATTAACGAAAATTGAAGTAAAATGCTCATGTTCTACAAAGATTTACAATTCTCTTTAATTTTAACAAAAAAATGATCTCATCTAGAAAGAATAGAATCCATTTTGTGAGCCAACCAACCTCCTTTGCCTGATTGCAATTGCTAATTTTTACTCCACTCAGCAATCAAAACAACAAAAATATCATGTGAGGTTTCAGTTGCATAAGACTTTTCAATTTATTTATAGATTCTTGTTAACATTTTTGCTAGAAAACAAGTTGGATTCTTCGCAAATTACTTACCTATGTACTTTTTTGTAAAAAAAAGTGAGATGCAGTTGTTGCAGAAAATTGCATTTATTTGCCAATTCTCTTTAAAAAATATTTTGCAAATTGAGAATTTGGGAGCTGAGCTGAATATTTTCTAGCTCGAAATAAAATATTATTTTTCTTGTCTAAAATTCTTTCTTTGTTTTGTTTCACTTTGCTATATAGAATTATTCCCCGGCCGGTTAAATTGACTACGTCATCATCATCATCCTCCTCCTCCTCTCACAATCATCATCATTATCACTCACTTTACTTTCAATATAGGCACAATCATCATCAAAACATATCTTTCTTTTTTCTTTCTTTTTAAAATTCCATACACTAATTGGCCATGTTCTCGTACAATGTTGCCCCATCCATCCATCCATCCTGCTGCGAGCACGTATTACGTACTACGCAAACTTCTGCTGTTGCTGAAAATACTTACAACGGATACTACTATTTTTTCATTTGTGCAAGGTCGCTTCTTTTTTTAGAAGATCTGCGAGCCAGCCAACCTAGTGCCTAACTCCTTCGTCTTCCCATTTCGTTCATCAAATCAAACAAACACACCACCATAATCTCTGTAGGTAGTAGCTTTAGCTTTACACTTTAGTCAGACATCATCGNTAGGTAGTAGCTTTAGCTTTACACTTTAGTCAGACATCATCGCAAAAAAGGAAAGATGATGATAAGTTTTTTTCTCTCTTTAACTCTTTCGACAAGTTCTCTGCTGCATGTTGTGCTAGGCTCAGTTTCGCACAGTCTAGTAAAGTGGATAACCAAAAAAACATTCATACCTACCTGCCTGCCTGTTCATAATCATCATCATCATCAGCAAGAATGATACACCTTTTGCCGTTTTTTACTACTATTTTCTTTACAAACAACACTACTTCTTCTCGTTCGACTTCGTTCAAGGTTGCTCCTCTAAAAAACTTCTACTGACTAGGCATAGCAAAGCATCATAAGCAATAGTTTACAAAAACAACAACAAATGATGCTACTACGATACGATATCTTATACGATAGTATGCATGCATAGTTGTGGGAGAAGAAGAAGACTGACTGAGAGAGATGATAAGAACGAGTTGTAAAAGCTGTTGCTGTTGCTGAAGTATTTATTTTACTATGCATATAATTTTTTAAATATCAAGATGATGATCATCATCATCTCATTTCAATAATATAACATAACATTGTCTTCAAAAGCGTAAGTGTTGTAATCAAAGTACTTATAAGTATAAAGTAAGTAAAAGAGAAGAAGCAGATCTCTTCTTCTTCTCAAGTTTTGCTGTTTGAGAAGAAGTTTGATAGTAAAAAATTGCTTCAAGATGTGAAAATGATAGGATAACATGAGAAAGGAAGAACAACGGAGAATGTAAAGAAGAAGTGAACCAAAGTTGTTCTGTTCTTCTTCTTCTCTTGACTTAAAACTTATCATATTATCTACAACAGACAGCACAATTTCCCTGAGAACTAGAGAGAAGATCATTTCCTACAATATGAATTACAAAAAAAGTTTTGCAAAAACTCACCACGACACGAAGTTATGAAATTGGAAACATAATCATCAGAAAGAACATGAGGACATGAAATGCTAAAAAGTTATTATGCAAAATAGCAGTAGAAAAGAAGAATATTGAAGAAGGTTCTATTAAATTTGCAGACAGTAGGGAGATAGGGACAAGACAGACAAGTCAATCGATCAATTTCTTTAGAGATAGAAGAAAGAAAGAGCAGCCGCAGCAGCGCAATGCAAAACGCTTTGGCTATGATAGCGATGATGTACATATTAATTTCGAGTAAAACTATAAAAAGTACGAAAAAATGAAGAACGGTTTTTTGCACTGCTGTTAGCGAATGGAGTAGAGTAAGTGAAATACGCTGCTACTGCGCCCTTTCCACTCCTTTCTTGTAACGACAACGACGAGCAGTGTTGTTGATGATGACGAGGAGAATCCCTACAGATAACCTTGGCAAAATTTTTCTCTAGTCTGCCTACACGTGCCACCGGGAGTTCTACCTTAGCAGCTACCCACCCACATAATTTTTCAGATACCGTATCGTACCTACCACATCACGCTTTTCTCTCAGCAATTCGAGGAAGAAGAACGAAACATGAGAGAAAGAGAGAGAGACGAGACAAGGGTGAGGTCTCGTATTTTATTTTTTCAATGTCAGTCAAGCTTTTACTCACTCACTCACTTTTCTCTCGAACAATCCATATTGCACGACTACGACATTAGAAACGAAAGTTACCCGGCCGGCGAGTGAGTGAGTGAGTCAACAACAGCATAGCAGCAGCAGAGGAAAGCTCCACCACACACAAGCGAGCAACAACAAAACAGCTAAACAAGCGCTGCATGAAAAAACCATCGCATCGCCATCATCAACCGAAACAGCTAGAAACCGGGTATAGTCCGGGTGGAATCGTCAGCCAACCAGGATACTTCCACCGAGGTCATCTCTTACCTAACTTATTTCTTTCACTTCCTCGAATATTTATTTATGGCAGCAGCAGCAGCAACAACAACGGCAGTAGAACAACCATTATTACTGCTTCAGCTACAGCAATTACTTATCTTACGTAGTAAATAGTACATTTATGTAAAACCATCATCATAACCCAGCCATGTGCCACTCTGTCTCGTGTCGCCGTTTCCCCTTACACTCCACAGCCTTTCTAGGTAAATCCTTTTCAATGTCATTTTATGTAACTTTTCACTGATAAATTAGTCAAGTCGAAGGTTAAGCCTCGCTTTCAGCCAGGAAAAAACCACGAGAGACCGAAAAATAGAGGGAGAGAGAGACAGCAGACTTTTCAATTAACTTGCTGGCCCGTGTTTTTCATTCTCGTTGTTGCTGTTCCTTCTGCTTCTGCCAAAAAATATCATAATTTATGCAGCGTTTTTCTTTCATCGTATCGTAGCTCAACTCAACGCAGTTGATGGACATGTCATGATTATTATGAAGTGATGTAACGTAAAAAATATTGAGCGATGTGTGGTGTAGTCTTGGATGGTTGGCTGGCGTTGTTTGTTCTATGAAAAATGAATGCAAATGAAATGAAATGAATGATGGCGGAAGTAAACTTAATACTTTGCTTTATTCACTTCTCGTCTCTTCCATCATCCAATAGAAACAATTCAATTCACAGCCAAAAAAAATATTAAAGTGAACTGTGTGGTGAGCCTCGACTTTTACAAAAAAAAGATACCACTACCTTTACTAATTTAAAAGGCTTGATTCACTCACATCACATCTCAAATCGTCACATCACATCATCGCTCGCCATAACCATAAAAACCAAACTAAGTCATGTATAATGATACCTACCAGCAGCATCACGTATTTATTTGTAGCAAGTCCTATTTTTCGCAAAAAGCTTTAGGACAAGCACATACAACTGCTAAAAAAGTACAATCTTTAATGGGCTAAGCTAGGTATATGTTCTGTCTGTATAGGTATTATGGAAGGATTCTATTACTAAAATAAAAAGCGTTATTTTCGCTCAATTATTATTTTAACTGGCTCAATCTTCTCTTCTTCAACGAATGCGAATGTGGTTTGGCTTGGTTTTGGTTCTGCAATTTAGATTTTGTTGTTTTTGTTATAGTTGAACTGAAGTTGATTATTATTATGAGTAGTAAAGTAAAGAGATGAAGAATAGAATAGAATAGAGCCGAGCTAGCAGGCAAAATAGTAATAAATTTTCTTGTTGCATGGATGATATACCTACGTAAATGCACTTACACTCGCATTCATATCATATAACAACATAACACAAAGCGAAAACGCACAACCAACATAACAGCAAAAAAATAGTATGAAACTATGCCAGACGTTTCAAGGCTTTTTGTACAAGGCTATTTTTGCACACAGCAAAAGAGCTGAGCTTACTTAGCTTAGCTTAGAGAGATGCGAAAAAGAGTTAAGTTGGTCTACTACTCCACTAGGGTAATAATAAGTAAGTAACAAAGTAAGTAAGTAAAAAAGGAAATTACTACCAGCAGCATTTGCACTAGCAAAATAAACACAGTATTTATAACAATAACATGATGTGCATAATATAGTTAAATATGAGTTTTGGCTTAGTTTAGTTACATAGTTTTGCACGGGTTGACTCGAATAAAAAACTGAAACGCCACCACGATCATCGCTATCGCCATAAAACTTCTATAACAAAAGCAAAAAGATGTGATGACGATATAATTATAATCTCGGTGGTATGGTCGAAGAATAAATTGTTGTGGAAGTCGAGTCGAAGTCGTGGAGGTATTGTTATATAAAAAAGCTTGCTATATAGCCAGACAGATAGGCATTATTCAATTTTATAGATTTTTCTTACGTACCTACGCAAGCAAATAGGTGATAGAAAAAATAATAACTAAAATCTTTAATAGATTTAGTTGCTCGCTCGCATGCGTAGCTTTCCTCTTTAGGTATTACTAAAAAATTATTGTTTTTCAGCAGCGTGTTAAATTGGTTTGCTATTTATTGTTTATTGTGTTTATTGTTAACTTACTTCACTTAGCTATATGAACGCCGCTTATGATGATGCGTTTCGTTTGCGTTGTTGTGGACTAACTGAATTATTTAGCTCAGGTGATTTTTCATGACTAGAAGCCATAATAATAGTAGAAATACATAAGTTTTTAGTGGAAAGAAAAAAAATTCATCTGCATAATACGATCAACTCACTCTCAGCTTAACTCTTTAAGGCTTACACAGTACACACATGACTTTGTTGTTTTCTGTGTGTGCTATGCCGAGTCTTCCTAATTCGTTTTGTTGAGTGAGTGAGCTACAAAAGCTCCTCTCTAGGACAGTAGAGGACGAAGGAGAAATTATTCTCTTAATAGGATATTACCAAAGTTAATTTTTTCTTTCTAATAATAAATTATGTTTGGAGAATTGCGTAGAGCTATAAAGTAAAGTTGGGTTTTGTTTAAATGGACACGACTTTAGTGTCGAAAGAACAAAAACTAGCAGCCGTTAAGTTGCTTACATACTTTTTTCCAACAAGGTAGTCAAATAGGAAAGCTCACGCTTGTTCGTATTACTCGATTCAGTCTACTCTCCTGCGCGAAAAATCTTTTTTGCATTGTTTTCTTCTCAACTGTGATGAGATGATGTTTGCTAAATTGTTAAAAATTTAAAAGGCGAGGCCACATTTCTCACTCTCCCAATTTAAAGCTCTATTACTAGAAGAGCTCTGCTTAATATTACAATCATTTGGGTGGACAGCCGACTGACTGCCATCGCGCGATTGTCTCCATTTTTGCACAACAATGTTTCATGAGTCTCCTGATCTGATCCTCTCGGAAAACTGAAATGTTTATTACGGACGATGATGTTGATAATGAAGTGTATGTACATAAGAATAAGGAACACAATGCAAAGCAACATCATCATCATCGGCTACGTTCATCATACATAATCATTTTCAAGACAAAAAAGACAAACAAACATATTTTACCTAGTTTACTATTTACATCAATAAAAAACTAAAGTGTAGCAATAAAAATAATTTGTCTCCATTTTTGCACAACAATGTTTCATGAGTCTCCTGATCTGATCCTCTCGGAAAACTGAGATGTTTATTACGGACGATGATGTTGATAATGAAGTGTATGTACATAAGAATAAGGAACACAATGCAAAGCAAATCATCATCATCAGCAGCAGCTACGCTCATTGTACATAATCATTTTCAAGACAAAAAAGACAAACAAACATATTTTACCTAGTTTACTATTTACACCAATAAAAAACTAAAGTGTAGCAATAAAAATAACATTGTACTCGGTCACGTATGGCGCATTATGATGGCCATGTTCTATGTTGTGCATGGGTTGTGTTTGTTTGCGAATTTTTATTCAAAAATATTCGCAAGGTAAGGTGGATAGAACGATGATACAGAAAGAAATGTGTATGATGATATTTACATGGTACATACTTAAGTTAAAATCCTCCAAAGACCTCCGCTCCACAACAATAACAACAAAGGAAAAGAGTCATTTTACTTTACTTCAGAACTGTTTTGTTTGTGTGTGTGTGTCCGTGTCGTCCCTCCATCATAGTAAATTTTTTGCCTTAGGGAACGCTGCTGCTGCTCCTGTTTGTAAATTACGGCAAAAGCAGCATTTATTCATAGCAGAAAGAAAAAAATCTTCTTTCGTAGTAGCTCATTTTACGTTACGTTTCGCCGTGTCATGGCTTATGTCTATTTATATAATATAACCAGCGTATTATTCTTAATGATCCTCCTAAAGTTTATGATTTGTTTTTCCTTGAAAATCTGGTCACCATATAGTTTGGCGAAATAAAATTACGCTTGGTCGTTCTCTATTTTTTCTGTTGTAATGTTGATGCTACTATCCATCCCCTGTTTACACACAAGCGCATATTACTTTTACGATCACCAGCATCATCATTCATCCTCATGAGCCATTCATGCTTTTTTGTTTTGCGTTGATGATCCTTTTCTTCTTCTCTTCTCCTGGTTTGGCTCTTTAACTTTTAAATGCCCTTTTCAGCTTTTCTGTTATGAATAAATTCTGATGTTGTTTACTACAATAGAAAATTCTGTTGCGATGAAGTTGAATTGAATACCTTTTTGTATTCCTATCATACCATCGCATCGCATCAGGATCATCACTGCTTATGATTTTTGGTGTCTGTGTGCAACTATGACTATGACGATGATGATTATGACGACAATTGCGAATAGACAGCAACATTCCTTTGCCCATTAGAAGAAGGCTAACCCCTTCTTTACTTGTCCTTAGCCATTGCCAAGAAGAAGAAAAAATGGTACTTTTAACCTTTTCGTCTGACTGCATCACCAATCACCACACCGCCACCACAAATGCAAATGGTGTCGTGTAGTCAGTCGCCGTCACATAAAAGTTAATACCTAAATGCACTTTTCTTGCTGAAGCTGAAGCACATTACCTTTAATTATGGAGCGATGCTGTGCTGTGTAGCTTTGTTGTTTTTGATGATATAGTACCTTCAACAAGGCCAGCGGAGGATATTATCAATTCATAATCAGTTATTCATATTTCTACAAGAGCAAGAGCAAGAACACATCCGCTTCTGTTGTTTCCTGTGATGATGATGATCATGATATTGAGATAATGCAGAAAAGCGCAATAATAATCTATGCTCATAATTATTATTTTATCGTGCAATGCAATATTGCAATGCAATCGTTTCTCTATTATTTACCAAGAAAAGCAAAATTCCCCATTTTTCATCATCTATTCTGCAGCAGCTGCTGCTCATTCTCAGCTTTCCTTCTTAGAATACTATTCGCTTTCAGCTTCAACTACTAATTCAACTTAATTGATATTTCTGTTGCTGCTGATGATGGGAGTAAAAAGAAAAGTCTACGGCGTAGTATGCAATAGAGGAGAAAAAAATTTGTGAATGATTCTCTAAAATTCTAGAAGACGAATAATAATGGTGATGATCACCATTTTTGTAGAAGCGCTATTACTATTAAGCCGGCCGGCCGGCTTTTTCACGTACGTATGTAACGTACCTCATCTCTCTTCTTCTCTATTATAACTATTCTGGTTTCTTTTCTGGCAAGAAAAAACAGAGTCGAGTGCCATCATATCACATCATCATGCCATGCATGCGAGATCTTTCCCTCTACCTACCTCCTCCTCCTCTTCATCCTATTCACCCACTCACCCACATTCATTACATTTCATTTTTAAAATGCAAAAGAGAAGAAAAAGATGATGATGCCGGCTTTTTCACGTACGTATGTAACGTACCTCATCTCTCTTCTTCTCTATTATAACTACTGGTTTCTTTTCTGGCAAGAAAAAACAGAGTCGAGTGCCATCACATCACATCATCATGCCATGCATGCGAAATCTTTCCCTCTACCTACCTCCTCTTCATCCTATTCACCCACTCACCCACATTCATTACATTTCATTTTTAAAATGCAAAAGAGAAGAAAAAGATGATGATACGATACGATTGCTTTTTACTTGCTGCGGTTTGAGATGATGTGATGAGGAAAGCAAGCCAGAAGCGGTGGAGAGAGACCTAATCCAACTCCAACCGGAATATATTGCGTCGTAGTTCGTTTATTCAGCAAAAACACGCATTTTTTCTCTTACTTTTTTAATCATAACATAATATTAAGCGATTCACTTGTGCTTCTGCAATTTAGCTTAAGGCTAAAAGAAGCGGCAATATATAGCAAGTTACATACACACATTTTAGTTATGTAACCGCGCAGCAGCAGCGTATCATCGTAGTAATAATGAAATAGAATCATATTAAATTAGTTCCTACGTCATCTCATAATCATCTTTACAGATTCACAGCAGTAGTACAATCATCACCATATCATTATTATTGCTTTTCGGTTGAAGAGACGAGAATCAAAACAAGAGAGAGAGAGAGTAAAACATAGTTAAAGAGAAGAGCGAGAGCGTCGCATCATCTTCATTTTCATCACCAGATCATGCGCCCAGCTAATTTATGTTTGTCTGGTGGATGGTACCTATTAAAAATTTTTTACTACTCATTCAGAATCAAGGGAAATGCTATAAAATATTTTTACTATTTTGTTTTTCGTCTGGAAAAATGTTCGTTCGTTAAATGTTTTACGTTGCTTTGTTTGTTGTTTTTTCTTCCTAATAATAATAACAACATTTGTACCTGTTTTTTGTGTCGTCACGCGTCACTACCTACTTGGAAAACAAATAACAAAACTGCTGACATTTTTCCATTTAAAAATTGATTGCTTTTCTATCCAGCTAAGAACAAATAATGTGAAATATCAGAAAGAAAAATATTAATGTTAACCGTGATGGTGTTTATGACAATGACGAGTGACTATGATCTAGAGAAAAACAACAACCGCAACAAGAAGCAAACAAACACGGCATGGTGGAAGGTGGAACACGTCATGTAGTAGTAATTGATCCGGGTGAATCATACCCAACCACCTTTCTTTCTTCGTCATCGCTCTCCTATCCTGTTTGGCCTTCTTCGCACTAGTTTTGTAGTCAAGCAGGAACAAAATAGCTTTATCTATGCATACTCGATGTTTTTGTTGTTGCTGTACTGTAACGTAACAAAGCAATGACTCGCTTCAAGATTATACGTAGGTACGTAACATTTTCTGGAAAAATGGGAAATAATGAATTTACCCTTTAAATTCTTACTCATAACGTGTTATACCTATCTCCACATGTACGCTTTTGACAAAGGCTCTCAACTTGCATGACAGATTTTTCCAGGAATGTACTGACGATGTAAAAGTAAATAATACTTAATCAGTATCATACGATACGATAGAAAGCGTGTATCCAGTAATCTTCCTTAGTGGATAGTGGATCATATTGCTATTAGAAAATTCTGCCAAAAATTTCAAATCACATCGCAACTGAAACTTTAAATTATTGCTCTAGTGTTCAATTCAAGTAGATAAAATTTTCTTGCCGTTTCCTCTCTCCGAGTAAGTAAAGATTCAAAGAAACCCATTTTCTGTATCAAATCAAAATCCTTGTCAGTTTAAGTAGTTATTCCTTCTACTTCTCATCATCGTTTTCATCTCTACTTTTGCCTCAATTACTTTTTTCTTCGAAATGAAAAACTTTTGAAAAGTTGAGTGAAAGGCTAATGAGTCCTCCTTTACAGCAAAGGATTTCCTTGAAACAAAGCAGCAGCAGACATCTCCTCATCATCAAAGGCCTTTTCCATTATTTACCTAAATTTCTCCAAATCCTTCATCCTTAAATTATTCAAGGAACTTTTGTTTTACTTTTTTTGTTGCAATTTAAAATTCCTTTTCACTTTAAAAAATACATAAACCAGGCATAAAATTTATAATACCCAAACAGAACAGGTATAGAGAAGAGCCAGAGACGCGACGAGACTTTTGTTTTTGAAAAATTGCAAATGCATAAGCCATAAGCTAGGCAAAACATTAAAAACAACAACAAACAGACAATAAAACAAAATGCCACAATAAGACTATTTTACATCCTACATAATTTCCCATTCAACCATATCACATCATAAAAAATACATTCTTCTTTCTCTCTCTCTCCTTTCATTTCACACTAAAGTAAACCAAAACTTAACCAAGCCAAGCGCAAGACCAACCTTCCCGAAAATTATAGTAAAGATGTGATTGCGATTGCTTGCAAATTTCTTTCTTTCTCTCTCTCTCTCTTTCTTCCACTTCACAAAAGGAGGAGATAATAACTGCCTACCCTATTTAAAATTACTCATAAAAACTGGCTTTAATATTTTTTGCCACAGAAGTCAGAAAGAGATAAAAAAAGCAACCAAAAGAGAAGTGAGTGAAACATGTTGCGTTGAAAACTTGTTTATATATTTATAACATTTTATTTTATAATCACACTCAAATTATCATGCTGCTGTGTTGCCCCTTTTTTTCTTTTACTCACATCACATCAGTTTTGCTAAAACATTGAGCAGGAATAATAAGAATAATGATAAGTTGATGGGATGTAGTAAACTGCCGTTGTTTCTTGTTCTCTTCTTTACAGAACGAGAGAGAAAAACAAATCGCGTAAAAAATGGTATCATTAAATGTGTCGTCCACTACTTTTTACACGTTATTATTGATACCAGATAAATATTATAAACATGTAATTCGTCGTACCTACTACGTGGTTCAGGATTTTTACTATCATCTTTCTTTCATCCTGCTATAGTGCAAAAACCTTTTTTTATTATGATATTATTATTATTACGATGAAGTAAAATGAAACACTTGTTGAGCTTCTTCTTCTGTTTCTTACGCTAAAAATCCAATTTTATTTCCTTTTTGATAAACAAACTTTTTTAAAATGAAATTTAAACTGTTTTTCGATGCTGCTGCGAATATTGTAAAGAAGGAAAATGATGGATGATGTTGTTTCTGTTGCTGCTGTTGCATTGTTAAGTAAATTGGTTCATAGCTAGTCAAGTCAGAAAAATACGCACATGATGATGAGGAGAAGATGATGATAAAGTTTAAAAAAGAAGAATGAGTTTGTGTAAATAGGCTATAAACTATATATTATTACCTATACAGCTATAATAGGTAGGTAGGTATAAGAAGAATTATATTTTATATATTATTCATTTTTTGCAACGGGCAACACACAATACAATAGAAAAAAATAATGTTTTGTGATTTGTGAATATAAAAGATGACTATTATTACTGCGCAGTAGTCCTATAAATCATTATCATTGTTGTCCAACAATGTGTGAGTATCCTTTGGTGGTACAGTTATAAAAGTTGACTTTAGTTAATTGTGCGTAAGCCCTGCAGATATGAAGGATGATGGGGCAGAATTATTTGCTGCTGTTGCTTTTAATGCTGATGATGATTTTTGCCATTTAAGAACTCGCCTTTCTGTAATAATAATCTAACAGTACAAGAACGCATCGGAACGCACATTAATTATACTTTTGAAAAAATATATAACGAATGAAGAACAAACGAAACAAACGATGAGGTTTTATGATCATCATCGTCATCGTCATCATCATCCCCACCACAACAAGAATCCGGTATTAAAATTGCAAGTTGGAAGAATTCTTGATAAGAAGAATGATGATGGCAATGGCAAAAGGTGACTTTAACATGCACAAAATATAACACACACGTGAGTGAGTAGTTGTGAGGAGAGAAAAAATGTGTGTTTGTGACATGTACAATTGATAATTATTATTATTGACTGTACTACTACTAGAGAATCACATAAGCAGTGGCATTTTGTTTCTGTTGTTGTTGTTCTTGATTATTTACTGTAATGGAAAGGAACAACAAAGCTTTCCTTTTGAAAAATAAATTGTTCAACAATATCAAATTACGAACATTGTTGCTGTTGTGGTGGTAAGCTTTGGTTTGCTTGCTAAACAACTTTTTTTTTATTTAAAAATAAGAAAAAAATGTGATAAAATGTGGTTACCTTTTTGTAACATTTTTATTTTAAAAAATATAATCGCAATAATAAAATAATAAAAATGTTGCTTGCAGCAGCTTTGCTTCTGTTATCTTCTGAAGCTTTACAAAGCTTCCTTTTACATTATTCTTCTGATGAGCTACTTTGTTTATTTGTAGGTAGTAGGTACGCAGTATTTTTTGACAAAGTTTCAACAATAATCAGCTATTCTTGGCTACAGTACAATTCTCTCACTTCTCCTTTGTCTTCTCTGGCGACAGATTAAACGATTATTGACCAGCTATAATAAGATAAAGGGTAAGAGGGAGAGAGGGACAAGACAAGAGTGGACACCTTCTGACAACATAATTACAATGATAAAGCAATGATTCTGACGATTGTGATGATGATTGTGTCCTCATAAAAAGCAGAATTTTGTTTCTTTTTTTTTAAATAAAAAAGGTCGAACTAAGCATGAAAGAAAACCTGAAATGCAGATCAATATTCATGAATTGAGCTTTGCTCCCCTGCGTAATGAAATGATGACGGATTCCCTCTCTTTCTCTCTAAGAAATTGTTTTTTACCTTTAGTGAGCTTTGATGTGCATCACCTGACTTTTAATCATTTGATGAATATAACTTTTACTTAAGAATTGTCGAATTGTGAGAAGGAACTGAACTCACAGATTTGTTGGTAGAAGAAGAAGACGAAGCGGCATCACATCATCCATTTTAAAGTAATTAGTGTGTAATCAAAAATCACTGTATAAGTTAAAACCTCATCTCATCCTCAATCATGGTCATTAGGTCAAATAACGTTGATGCACTTGCTGCTGCTTTAACTTTCCTCTCGGAGATAATGATAAGCCCAAGCCGTGTAGCGATCATGATGATGATTCTATTTGCCTGCTGCTAATGCAAATGATCTCTGTACTTGACTTGTAGTACAAAAGCAAACAAGACCTGTTCTTTTATGTTTTCCACTTCTGCTCTTCCTATTTTGTGTGTGTGTGGTGGTGGACGGTGGTTGATGGATTGACGGACAAACCCTCTAATCAATATCAACTTTCAACAGGATCATCTAGCAGCAACCGAACAAAGTAAAGTAATGAGAATGAGAACTGGGGAAATGAAGCCATCACACATCACAAGAAAAGGAGACCAACAAAAGACGCTGCAGCAGCAAAAGAAGGAAACAACCTCTTTCCCATCATCTCTTTAACCATAATACTATGATAACGATTACTCATGGTTTGCCGGTGGTGGTGGTGGCGATGTTACGTTTGTGAGTTGTGAGTGACGATTCATCTCATGATCAGTTCACAACTCAGCCCATTAACTTTTAACAGAAATTTGTTGCGGTGGCGGTAGTGTGGTCCGAGAACCAACCGGTACCATCCGATTGCAACGCAAACGCAACCCAATGCATTTCACAGAATCGCTCTATTTTTGGTTAAAATTTAAAAGATTAAAGATTGACTATTGTAGTAAAGCCGCACGCAAACACAGAATGATTTCCTTTGAAATGATCGTCTTTTTCCTTTAAATTTTTCCAATATGAAGCTTGAAGCTTGACTGTGCTTTTGATAATGATGCGATGTTGTTGAAAGAGAATTGGCTTGGCTATAATAATAAGCGGATGGATTTATGATAATGTGCGGTGCGGTAACGAATATATCTGTTTACATAACCTAGCTCAACATAATCCACAAACTCATTTCTGTTTAACTTAACTTTGGCTCTATCGTCATCGTCCTACAAAATGTGACCAGAGGGCATACTAAAAATACCCTGGAGCTATTATGATTATGATTATAACAACAGCTCTTCTTTGTGTGAAAAAATCAATGGCACTCCTGGCTAAAATATTCGAAGATTTTTTTTCATAATTACAGAGTACAGCTTGCAGCAGCATATCAGCAGTCAGCAGCAGCGTAACAACAACACGGTTTGGCTTCATTTACTTAAGGAGATTGAGATTGGAAAGCATGCAAAAATAAACAAGCCTCATATTTATTCTTCTACTTCAATTTCATGATGATAAGTACATGAGCCATGCCATGAGCTTCTTTTTCTTCTACTACCGGTAATTTTTTTGGCTTGTTTCTGTCTTGAGTATTAAAGCAATCGATAATGATTCAGATTCTCAATGTGTGCATTTCTTCTCCTTTCTTCTTCCTCCAATCTCCTTTTATAAATAATGACATGAGTGTTTCACGTGCGCATATAAATAAACAGAGCAAACATTCATTTAGTAATAGTGGAACGAAAAACGACAGCTTTGATCTTGGTTTCGTCGCCCTGCTAATTCCTTCTTGGCTTGTTGGCAGCTGTTTGCGGATGTTCAAAAATTGTAGATTTTTTATATGCAGAGAGAGGAAAGTGCACTCATGTTGCTGGTATTTGTTCTTATCCTTATCATCGCCACTACCGCCACTACCACCACCACCAACGCCAACCTATTATCGTCATGATCACATGTTGAGGAGAGGACAATACACCTTGTGTGCAACTGAGCAAAGTTCGCTTTTTGCTTTTTAGCAAATTCCGTTTTAGATAGCATTTGTATTGATTCAATTTTATGCTTGTTCGTTTTCTCGTAGTTGTGCTGTGAATGTGGAGGACACGATCACGACGTCATCAAATGTGCAAAATGAGTTAACAACTGCATTCGTGCAATGTGCAATTTTTCTCTTTCTTTCTTTTCTTTCTCTTTCTGTATCTGCAACTAATTTGAATCTTTTTTTTTTGAAGTGAAACATCTGCATCAGAACATTCAACAGAGGTCGTCTGTTAATTATCACGGCAAATTTACAGGGAAATTAACCCGTTTTACTTGTCCTTTCTAGTATAAAGTATAAGAAAAGACGAATTTTTTCACTACGCCTCATTTCCTTTCTAAAAATTCCCAATCTTGAAATCTACCCATCTTTTTTTACCGGCTTAGGCTTAGCAACTGCTGACAAAAATTTGTTTTCTTTCATTATATCGTGACCTTCCCATGCAATTTTCGAGATTGAATTCGGTATTTTATCCGCAATCCTTCCATTCCTTCCTCATTCTCATCATCAACAATTCGTTTCAGTTTTCTAGAAGGTTTTTCATTCACCAACAGCACATGAGTAAATCCTCATATTTTTTCCCTTTCGGTATCATATCATAATATTATAAATTTGACTTCAATTTCAATCCAATCCCCAAATTCTACTACCTAATGAAACCAAACTATAAATTCAGCAGGATGCACTTTACTTTCATTATAAAAAACCCCAAAATCCAATCATATACAAAAAGCGTCCTTGAGAAAGTTGATAAAATGCACCACAAAAAATGTCTCTTTTATTACATCACCACATAAAAACGCAATCAATCCATTTCACTACTTTTTTTTACTAAACTACAAATACAACAACACCAGCCCATTCCCAAGTCAGGAAAAATTCCTTGCAAAAAAACTGAAACTCGTGTGTGGTGGTGATGTTGATGATTGTAAAGCGCTGCTACAAAACTATTTTGGAGGAAAATGCAATTTAAAAATTGAAGCAGGGAATAAATCGTTTGGATGGTAAATGCAAACGATGCAAAAATGCACGAAAAGGACAACATTGCCAAAAAAATTATATGATTTGCAAAAGCCGAAGAAGAATTTTTGTCCTTTACATAATAATAAGTAAGCCACAGTCACAGTAAGCTAAAGCTTGGTAAGTAACGAGCTTTTGTTTGTAAGTATGTACGAGTATGTGAAGGACAAATACACACACAGCAAAAAAGTTGACTTGCAAAATAAAAAAAAGATATTTTCAACCCTAATTTATTATCGTCATCTCTCCTTCTTCTTCATCTTCTCTTTTATGCCTTAACATTATGCATAATAATGACACTTAATATGCTCCGCTACATCTCACAGTAAGAGCCAGAGAGAGAGCGAGAGCTTTTTGGTTTTTTATGACAAGAAGAGAAGAGTTGCACAAGATACTGCGATAATAATAAATGTGTTTAGAAGATATTATATTAACTTTACGTTCACTTTTTTTCTAAACTGTTTTTTGTATTTTTATTATTATCTCTCTCACTCCGTGTCTTTGTAGCGGAGTACGGATAGGCAAGTTAAGTTACAACTTCTATTACTATTACTGCTACATGGCATTGTTATCTCTTCAGTCAATTCTCAAATCAGTTGGCAAAAACCGCATGCATAAAATACCGATAATTGATGACGGTGACATGAGGAGCTCCGTTTTTTACGGCTTGCATATAGGTATATAATATGAGTCTATTATTGTATTTTGCTGTGCATTGCAGTTTTGTAAGGACTGGATTTGCAAAAATCAATGATGACGATGACGATGTTGTTGTAGATGTAGTTGATGATGGATGATACATTATCTTTTTTTGGCCCTGAATGAAATATCGTTTGACAAATTTTCATGTTCAACTTTAACTTGCTGCTGATTTTGTAGTAGACGAAGCATCGTAAAGTGAAGAGCAAAAGAAAAACAAGAAGCAAAGAAGCAAGGGCTCTTGCAATTCAACTAACTCCCTTCACCATCAAATCTGCAAAATATTCCTGACCTTTGATCAACTTGTCCCCATCATATTTTCGTCTCTCCTTCTCCTTCGACAATAAATTCTCACATGGGATAGATTTAGATGGGATGACACTGATAAAAATGAATACGATTAATGTGCCATGTTTACTGTACATACATATCTACCTATGATCGATACAAATTTATTTTTTAACATACATTGTTTTAGTTTATTAATGAAGGTAACATTCAACATAATAAGTTAATGTAGAAAAGGATAATGAGAAGATTCCTAATCTAAAAATGTAATGCAATTCCATCTTCGAGAAAATTACTATCATCGATAATGATATGACGATGTTGCGGATGATATTGTAGTAGTAGAACAAAACAATGTTTACTCACGACACTGATTATTCGAGAGACACGACACGACGACGAGCTGTGTGTGTTTTGTACAAGGCAGACTATTTCCATTCCAACAAATAGAAACTACCTTGATTTTTATTATGCACTTCATTATTTACGATTACGATTATGTTTCTTGTTACCTAATTCAATACTATTACTGTTTGACTGTGTCTGTAGCAGCTTTGCTATTGTGGTGACTTTGATTGAGATTTTTTTCTGCTTAGCCTTTCCCTTGAATTTTGCAGGATTCCTTGACTTCGTAAATGGTTGATGAACATGCTCACTGCTCACAATCCAATCATCATTGAATTGAACAAGCAGCAGCAGCATTGGTGTAGCCAATCCAATCGCTAAGTAATGCTATTTTAAGACAATTCATTGTTTTTCCATTCCACTAATATGAATGATGAATTAATTACCACAATGA
>JAHZNJ010000965.1:0-13539 GCA_027744475.1 Lepidocyrtus cf. sotoi NNG-2020 | reverse complement strand
AAGAATTCATTTATTTTTAAAAAATGTCTTTTCATGCCATACTTGACTAAGAAAATAACGGAATTTGTTTACGTAGTTCCACTATTTATGGTACACCAACATCTTTGATGTTATATAGTTGCGTTTGCTGTTTTTACTAAAGAATCCATTTCGGCCCAAATTTTAAATAGTATTTTTTTTCTTTTTTGCTGAGATTCTGTAAAAATCACTGAGACTGGGAAGCGTGAATATCGCGTAAAATTTTTTTTGTAAAAATGAAACGAAGCTATGTTAAGCATTTTATGATTATGAGTAGGAATAGTTGATGTTGCATAAATTACAAAATACGTTTTATTACGTCAACGAAAGAGTAACTACCTCATTATGCAAAGCATCAGTTTAAAATTTTACTAAACCCAACAAGATATTAACTTTATATTTATATTAAATTTTATCTTTACAGGATCCGGTACAATTTCCCGAGAAGAGCTAAGGGCATTTTACACAATGTTTCTAGGAATAGATTTCCGTGTGGTAAACGAGAGTTTAGAATCAATACATAAAGCGATGACTGATGTAAGTGCTGTTTTACTTATTTTTATAATTCTAACAATAAATATAGTATCAATCATATTTTCTGTGGAGAAAGCATAATAAAATTTAGTCATTCACTTCTAAAATATACAAATTATCAAAAGCAGCATTGTCGTTCATAAACTCTTTCCAGGGTGGACGACACAAGATAACCTATGACCTTTTCAAATTGTGCTTTGCCAATTTCCTCCTCGGAAAGTATCCCAATGGACCAGGTCAATATTTATTTGGGATTTGCTCACCACAAACCCTGGATTGTTCATTCCCCATTGACTACAGTGCCCTGAATACTCATCCCGATGACTTGGAGCCTTATGATCCAGATAGGGAGAAGGATAAAAGTCAGAGTAATCGAAGATCTGTCATTGTCTAACCTTACTTATCAACACGCACATGCACAAACAAAAAATATACATTAATCCACTCACTCACACTCACTCACTAATACAAAAGCATTATTATTAACTTGCCAGTTAAGTTAAGGCCTTATCAGTCATCTTTAATAATGAATGAATGACGATAGGCTTCGTTGAACATCAAACACCTTCCGTTTCCGTATCGTAAATTCGTAAATCGTAACCACCGCACCAACCCGTACCAGTTCCACCCGTACTACCGCAATTTTATACAATTCTTCGTAAAAGCAGTACAGTAGCAAAGCAACCCTTTCAATTCTCTCACGTTTCGCCATTCATGAAAACGATAACGATATACCTACTATTCTAGTGTGATTCTTCATTACTATCTATTACTGAAAAAGAAAACAATATATTTTTATCTATTTCCACTATTTCTCCATTGTTATCATTATTTATGGTGCTATACAGAGAAAGCGATGATGAACAGAGCACAGGCAACCATCCAATCTTCTTGATCACGATTCCCTTGATGATGGCGACGATGATGATGATGATGATGATCTCTCAGTCAATCCATTTTGCACACACACACGCTCTATATTCTTTGATCTGATGATCCTCCTCTTGCTTGATGAAAATTGAAATGATATTTTTCTTCATCTAGTATCCTGCTACTACTTTTAGTACTACCATGCTCGTTCTCTGAGTCTGCTACTTTTTTATCTACTAACAAAACGTTTCACGTCAGTACTTTTTTACTTTTACGTAAAATTCACTTTCTCTGGTAGATTGGACATTGGAGCAACAGCAACAATGAAATTCTCTTATTCCGTCATAATTTTATACTCATGTACAGAATTCAATGTGACTTTTTTATGATTGGATTGGAAGGAAGTATATTTTTACGTCGCGTCGTCTCTTTACTTTTCTACTTTTTCCAGTATTGAGCTATTAAATTGCATGACACGTGCATGGATCAAACAGGATACCTATTTGACACATTGTCAATTGCTAAAAACGTAAAGTTGAAAGTTATTATTCCTTAAACATTTATTACTCAAACCCATTCATCAACCAGAAATGTAAACATTTCTCTTCAATCAAAAAGTTTTTGTTATTTAATAACCAAAAATGCAAATGTTCTCAAGTATCCCCCCAAAATTTGTTTAAAAGATAACCCTTTAGATTAACCATTTAAAACTAACGCATTCAGTCTCACTTGTAAGAAACTAAACAAACGATGACTCGTCGCCAGTCGCCACAAGCAAAACACATGAAGCAAAGGTTCTCTGAGTAATTTTGCACCAGTAATGCAATAATAATGATCAGACACTTAACCACTAATCACAATATATTAATAAAATATGTAAATAAAACATCGCATCGTAACTTTATAATAACACCATAAACATTTCAGAAACAAACTTTTTAAAAAAAATAGAACCCATCATTAGCTAAACTTTAGGTTAGTCAAACATGTAAAAAACCTTTTAAATACATATACCTATTACTTTAAAAAACAACGCATGTCATAAGAGGTTACTATAAAGCGAAAGACATAAAAAATATATATTTCGTAAGCTGTCTGAAATTGTATTACATATTGATGACAACAAATTATACTTCTACTTAAACGTACACAGATTATTACTACTATTACACTATACACAACGTATTCGTATTACGGATATAGGTACTATATTTTATTTAATAAGCAGTGGAAATTAAAGCAGAAAATTTAAGCAGTGATCTCATTCATAAAACTTGTTATGATTATTATAATTATTGTGTATATAAATGACCTAATAATGCCAACATGTACTCATTACGTATATCACTTTTTCTTATTACAATACTTACTTACTTTCTCTATAATTATTTTTCTGATTGTTGTTGTGTTCCTCTGTTTTCAGTGGAGTATGAGTTCATGAATTGATGATGATGATGATGATGAATGACACACGTACAGACCGCATTTGATATTGCTTCCAGAAAATGAAAAATCCTTTTGCCAACTTGAACTTTGTGAACAGAACACACAGACACACAACGGGTTCTTGTTAGTTAACCACTTTACTTTCTCTTTTTTCCAGTAATACAATAAAGGAAAGGGGTGCTTGTTGAATAGCTGTTGAAGTAGTTAGAGAAAGAAGCAACAAAAACGTAGTGCTGAAAGGAAACAACATAATAATCTCAAAATGCTGTTGAAAGAGTAGTGTAGTGTAAATGTAAGTGTAGCAGCAACAATTTTATTACAATTTACTATTATTTCCAGTCTTTAGTTTACTACAGTCGCAGTCTACTATATTTTATAATTATTACAAATTGTAAGTTTTAGCAATGTAAATTATAAAAACGTAGGGAATTATGGGTCGAATCATTTTTCAAAAGAAGTACATTACACACGGCGCTAGCTGTTGTAAACTAGCTTAGCATTACTTAAGTTAAAGGAAGGTATGCATCATTGTTGAGAATAAGTTCTGCTTTTGATTCCCAAAGTTTCTAAAGCTTTTCTTTCTAAGAGGCTTTTTGGAGCTTGGTTTTAATTCTTCTTCACTTGCAAAAAAAGTAAATAGTAAGTAGAATTAGTGTTTAGTAAAAGTTGGGATAAGTTTTTAAGTATAAATTGTATATTACATTACATTACATATTATAATTCAGATGGTAGTAGTATGCAGCTTACGTATAAATGTTTTCTCTTTAGCAAGCAAAGTAATCAAATGTAATTTCAGCTTTCTTAGCACACTACTGTTGTAAGGTTTATTACTTGTATATGTACTTGTAATGATGAATGGTGTCATTTGAAAAATTTAAATATTATGTACTTAATGACTAAATCAATATTAAACTTGTAAAATCAAATAAAGCATTTTAAAGGAGAAAAGCTCGAGAGTCTTTTATTTAACTCATGTTTATTTTATTCATTAAACATCTCATTAATTATTTCATCCATAGTACTAGTACGAGTACAAGTTAATTTGAACCGTCACAAATTACTTCGTATATTCATTTTAATGCGGTTCATATTAATATATGTGAGTTTGTCGTTACACGAACAAAATTAAAAATCAATTCTCTTATAATTAAGAAGTAGAAATTGAAGAAGATTCGCCCCTTTTGCTCTCTATCATTAGTTAAAAGACTAAAAGTAAATTAAATTAAGGATTGTACATTGAATACTATTTTAATCGTATCTTATTGCATACGAAACGGCTTTCATAGAAAAAAGGGCATCAATACCTGCATTAATTAAAACATCATAAGAGGGAACCAAACCATTCATAACAATGTACACCTTAATTAACTTCATTATGATTTGTGTACATCTCATGTCATCTCATAAATGAATGCACATCTCATTTAACTCTTAATTTATACACTATCTATATAAAACCATGGCTTTCTGTTTGAGGATCGACTACAAGCTGATCATGACTAACCTAAATAAAACGAATTTTATCCTAAATGGAAAGCACTAATGATTACTTAACATTAGATGATGAAAGTTAAAATATGCTTCTTTAAAAAACAAAAAGACATTACAGAATAATTTTCTATTTAAACTTAAACTACTTTTGTTTACAATTATGAAAAGACTGCATTATAAAGATTGTCTTATGAAGGAAGTACTCTGTATAGAATTAATTATAAAAAACATAAAAATAATTTACTAGTACGAACAAAACAACACTCCTCTTCTTGTTCTCATGACTGAGACTGACTCATTAGTATTATTATAAATTTTGTATAATATGTGTGTGGAGCCATCATGCACGGTATCGTCTTTCATTCATCAGAGCTTCCGGCATAGGCATATGGCGGCTGAAAGGGACGCAATTTGCAAGAGTAACAAGGTAAGACCCATCCCAACAAAAGTGAGAGTTTGTGTTTTGAACCACTCTTCAATGGGCTTCAAACAACCCTGTTGGTAAAACAAATTCATCTTCATCATTAAAAATAATTGAATATGGAGTATGTAGTAGTAAAATGTAATCAATTTTGTGAAACATCCTTTAATGAGCATAAAAATTGGGTACATATTTACATAAATGTAATATGGGATCCAATTTTCTTTTAATAAACTAACTTATGTATAAACAAATTAAATTACTTACCTCGCGAAACCGATGACTTTTCGTGTTAGTCGGTACTAGTGTTTGGCATTGTGATGCATTGTGTGGAACGGGATTCATGTAGGCAGGTGGATCACTCAATTCTTCATTTAATGGACAGCACGTCCAAGGATAACGCAGCTCAGTGCCACCCAGACTTTGCTTTCTCCATTCCGAGCGATCGTAGTCGCTATCCAGTTGGACTCCACAACAGTTGAACTGAAAAAATTACAAGAATGGTTAGATTATTGCTTGTTTACATAGCCCCACTCACTTAATATGGCAAAACATGAAAACACACACACACACACACAAGTTCAATTATTTTCCACTCATAAATACATTCACTTGGAAAAAACGTATCATGCAAATAGTAGCTTTAGCCTTACCCTATGCTGTGCAAAATCTACTGATTGAGTAAACGTCGGATCTAGTCCGTAGGAAGTTGTGAGGGTTGTAATTAGCTTCGTGTTCTCCAAGTCCTTTCCCATCGAGTCGTAGAAATACAGAAAGTGGACACCCAGAGCCAGCTCCGCCATTAGAATTAAAATTACACAGAAAATGTACTGGAAGGAAGGGAAATGCAAAAGAGTAAAACAAATAGGTTTCAATTAGTACGACTACAGATAGGCCACTTTGAATTAGCTGCTGGGATCATGTCATGTGTGACTCCAGAAGAAGATCAGGTTAGAAAGAGATATTATGATATGTATGCATAAGTACCCATCCTATCGAACACTTTCTAGCTGCGGCAGAACATCCCAAAATTGCCGTTAAAAAAGTAAATCCTCCAATGCCCAGCATGGCACATCCAATCTGTGTAATAATACCCGTGCCGGGGGAAACTAGCGTGAAGAGATGGTCCCTAGTGATGTCACGTAGGATTATGGCTCCAAGTCCAATCACGGCAGCTCCACAAAGCTACATAAGTATATAAGTACGTACGTACATACATTAAATATCTATGAAAAACTAAAACTAATATAACATCATCGTTTGCGTTTCCACCAAAACTAACGAACTACTGAACTAGTATATCAAGCTGCTTTCTAATTCCATCACATTTCCGTTTCCTACAAAATATCTTCTGTGATTGGAAAGAAATCGTTGCAATAAAATACCATCCCACCAAATGTCTTAAGTTCGTCTACTGTGAAACAATTTATCAAGACAGTTGAGAAGGGAGCTAAGACACGCACAAAATATATTAGAAAAAAAATCATTTATCATAACTCTTTTGCTCGTATCGTATCTTAAACGGGAATTGGGAATGAATTCGATTTGTGGCAGGTTTTATTTTATATAAAAGTTTATTATTGTGAAAGAAGGAGCGTGATCAAATCAACTGACAACTTACGGCGAACACTAGATTAAAGCAGATAATAATCGCTGAAGATGTGCGGCTTCCACCGCTTGATTTATTTTCCACCATCATTTATTCTATAAATCCTTGAAGCGCGTCGCGTCACCTGCCCGTTCACCTTCTGTGGTCGATAGTGACGATGATAGTGATGATTGTGGATAGTAGCAGAAGAAATTTCAGTTGTGTGGTAAGTGGATGGAAAATTAATTCCATATTTTGTCAATTTCATCCTAGTTTCTTTGAGTAATCAGATATTAGTTTTAGATACCGTGCGAGAGTTGGCCAATTCATCATTTTCGGAGCCTTTCACTTAATTTCTTTCACCTGGTTTTTTCTCACTTTTGTTGTAATTTTCATTTGTATTCAAAAAGTAGAAATAAAATGGAAACATCCAAATCAGGCTTTAATCTAGTTGATGGTAGATAGATCCCTTTTTTGTTTGATTTTTTCTCACAATCTGGAAAAGGCATTGACGAAGCTCCAAAAGTTAGAAGAACAGAAGAAACTCTCAAAACTTTACACTTACACAAGTACATACACCAAAAGTGTCAAACTTTCTCTTCCGCACACGATACTATCTACGAGACATAATCTAAAGTTATTTCTATGAACTTTTCTCTCACGCACGATGACAGATTTTTGGATTCGTCAAACCGAAACTCCTTTCCTTCACACAAATACCAACTTTTTTAGTCCAAGAACGAATTTTCTACAAACAACGAATTCAAAGATGAGTTTCAATTAATTATTATTTACCACTAAAGCAAAAACTGATGAAACTCCTTTCCTTCGCACAAATACCAACTTTTTTAGTCCAAGAACGAATTTTCTACAAACAACGAATTCAAAGATGAGTTTCAATTAATTATTATTTACCACTAAAGCAAAAACTGACGAATTTGTGTTGATTTGAAGGTTTTAGTACCAATTTGAGTGTTTTGAAATGCTTAATAGTCCAGCAAAAAAACTTCTTCTCTAACTGCCTTCCTTCCCACCCACGTCATCAGCACACTTTCGTAATAGCTCTTCTACTGTAAACATTCAATATTCAACTGCAAAAAAAACTATTGAGGTCAAGCTTTGTTTTATGATATGTGCTTGTCGGACACGTCTGCTCTCCTGTGTCAAGTTGAGTTGTTGATCTCATTCGAAACAAAAGAAATAATATAACAGCGCGTTAGTTGTATAACACCACCAGTAATAAATAAATGTCTTTTTGCACTGCGCTGCGCGACGCTGCTCGTCAGCATAACTTGTAACTTGTAAACTACTCTCTAGTGCAAGGTAAGGTTAAACACACAATATTTTTTTTAATATCTGAAAATCAGATCTTAAAAATTATGCATTGTCTCACATTATCAATTAGGCTAACAACAACAACAACAACAACGTAATCACTAATACTAAATACTAATACTAGAGCAGGGTAACATTATAATAATAATCAAAACAGCAGCAGCAGCGTAACATTGTCATTATCATCAAAAGCTGATAAATTCTCGGAAAAACTCATAGCATGGTTAGGAATTTTCTAAAACCTGTCACCTTTTTATTGGATTTAGTGGAGCAGAGCACTAACTTTAAAGCAAAGAAACAGTATAACGCTATTTAAAACCGTCGTTAAACAAGCTAACCAACCAGAATTATGTTATGTTACTACTTGAATAAAAAATTACAATAATAAGATGATGTGACTGGCTGTCCGTCCGTCTACCTGTCATTCTTTTATCCACAAAAGCTTTACTCTAGCTCTACTAGCATGACACTCCGTAATAAAAGGGATCCGTGGGAATATCACATCGTAATAACGAGCTCAATTTTTTCTAGTCCTGTCTTGGTCTTTTGTGCGTGGGAAAAAAATTAACCTGGTCTGGGTAAGGTAAGGGTAGGATGATAAGTTCGTAGAAATGAACTTTATGTACGTTTAACAAAGGTATAAAAATTATTTAACAATTATTCGCAATGTAATGCTATGTAGGTGAATGAATGCGGACAAAGTAGGGCTCCAATTAACGTTCTGCTGCTCTGCTACAATATGCGTTGATCCTGTCTCAAATGTCACAATCACGATCACGACAGCTCAACGACGCGATTCGAAGTAGCAGCAGTAGATTAGCAAAGATGAAGAAGACTGATGATTTGATGAGATTCTGCTGAGAATTTATGTAGTTTTAAGTGGGGATTATTGTAAGCACTTAAAGTTGGTTTTCCTCCACCCCCTTCCATAAGTTACGTGATTGGGTTTTAGTTTTGATTGGAGGATTGTATTGCACACGAAGAACTCGTAATTAGCTAGATGCAGTATAATAGTAGTTTGTGGCAAAACATGTCATTTATCCATTCATTAAAAATTTTCCACATACCAAGACAAAGGCACAAACAATGCAAGATCAAAGGAATATAATATTATTATTTTTATAAGAGGGCAGTGGACTAATGCCGTTAACAGGCAATAAATGCTCGTACTTACACACAAATACAATTTTCAGTTTTGTCATAAATACTATAAAAATTATTTTGATTCTAGTGGTAGATTTTCACACGGAAGTTGTTACAGTGC
Source organism: Lepidocyrtus cf. sotoi NNG-2020 (assembly GCA_027744475.1). Lineage (NCBI taxonomy): Eukaryota > Metazoa > Arthropoda > Collembola > Entomobryomorpha > Entomobryidae > Lepidocyrtus > Lepidocyrtus cf. sotoi NNG-2020. Next base: position 4,572 of record JAHZNJ010000965.1, on the reverse strand, counting down.
AGTGCAGAGCAGAAGAAGTTAATTTAACACAACAGGAGGAGGAGAAGCGTTATTAAGAGACATTTGTGAATTGTGAATCGAATTCGCACAAAGTTAATAGAATGAGCGGAGAATAGTAGTAAATACAATTTTCAGTTTTGTCATAAATACTATAAAAATTATTTTGATTCTAGTGGTAGATTTTCACACGGAAGTTGTTACAGTGCAGAGCAGAAGAAGTTAGTTTAACACAACAGGAGGAGGAGAAGCGTTATTAAGAGACATTTGTGAATTGTGAATCGAATTCACACAAAGTTAATAGAATGAGCGGAGAATAGTAGTAAAGGCATGAAATAATGGATGATGGTGACACAAGAATGACATCAGGCAGCTCAACCACAAACGAAACAATCCCACTACTAACACTTAATTTGATTTCGCAAACTTAGCAGAATCTATTATTGTACCTACCTATGTGCATTCACATACAAAAATATTTTATTTTTAAGTTTTGACACGAGTCACTCACTACTGATATGGGATTCTTTTTCTGCTACAATTATAGACTTCACACACAGAGACCAATTTTCTGTTTTGTTTAAAGAGTTCTGCCTTATGTTTGAAATCAACAAACCACAAAAGTATTTTGTCACAGATTTGCGATTTGTCAGCAATAATCACAAACTTTGCAAACAATTTTATTTTAATTGAATCCGCGTCGTGGTTCCCCCAAAATCAGTCAAAGTATTTTTTTCAATATTTAACTCCCCCTAAAATCTTTGAGGTTGGCAACTACAAATTTTATCTGACTCAACCTCTCAGTGAAAATGAAACTAAAGCGTAAAAATAATGACGAGTTACTGATTTTGAGTGTCGGATGTGTACTGTTTCCTATCATGATACTCCTGCTCCACCATAATAATAGCACCACGAAAAGGAAAACGCACTACTACTACTACTGTAGTAAGTAAATGACAAAAAAGTGGAGTGAGTGGAGGATGGGGTTCATCTTCATCATCGCTCCATCACAACATCAAGTGAAAATCCGGAACGATCTGACATGAAATGGCGATGATGACTATGTAAAGTATTATTATGGCAGAAGAAGAGCTAGACCAGTAAAACTACGTTTAATAATGCTCCTACTACATAAAACATAAAACTACCTACTTTTTGCTATTATTATTATGATGTTCCATTCCATCATCATTTTATTATCATCAGTCTCTGGTGCGGTGGTAGTTTGTAATCGTACCCATTACATCTTACATCCTTTTAAAATAAACCAGAAAAAGTGGCAGCCAACCGTGGTAGCGGTGGTGGTGGTGGCAGGCAAGAAAGAGTGCAAAACAAAACAAACTAATGGCTATGACCTATAACAACAGCAGCGGCGGTGCACAGGTGAAATGGGAATGGAAAATTAAATCACTATTTATGGTTCAACATTCAACCCTTCACTCCAACTTCAACCCTTGCAATACTCTTGCAATACTGAGAAACGCTCGCAAGTGAGTCAAATGAAGAAGGGTTCACCAAGCTAAAAACATCATAATGATCATCTGCACTTTAGTAGCTAGACATATTATACACTTCATAACAGAAATACGTAAAATCGCGATAGTAAATGAGGATGATTTTGATGATGATGATGATGATGTTTTTTACTCTTCGTTGAAATCGCTTTGGTTGTTGTAACTTTTCAGTGAACACTGAGCATACATAATAGACCATGGCACGGATCTCAATCATGGTATGCTTGCTGTTTTTTTATTCGGGAATAATAATGGTAGTTGGTATTTGGTTGGCTGAAAATTTACCATGCTATAATAAAATTAATATTTTTTAACAATTAGGCATGCCTATGAATATACCTTGCTAATAATAAAAGAATCCTCCAATCCAAAAATTCTAATACTAACATCGTTTGAGTGAAGTATAAAAATGCAATTCGTTGGACGATAAGGATAACATGGCTGGTTCAAGTTTAAAAATGTTGAATACCACCATCATACTACAAATTAAATAAATTTTGCTTATTTGTCATTGACAGAACCAGAATTGTATTTATCACCTTAGAATTTACCTTCATAAATAAACTTTTAACGTAAATTAACTAGTTTCATAGTCTCATTAATGTATTCTCAGCAAAAATTTGAATGTTGAGTCTTCCCAATTCCCACAACATTCATTATTAAACGCAAAGGTGTAATTCACTGATTCATGTCATTTTATTGACAGGGTTAAAAACAGCTTTTTGTAAATTTGACAAAAGAATGCATGACAGCAGGCAGCTTTAGTAATTTCCAATACCGTTAACATTAACGTAAATTTCAAAGTTCAATGCTCAGGCTGAGAAACAGTCAATGCAAATAATGTCTCATGTTTAATGGACTGACTAAATTATAGCATTGTCACCGCTATAAATGTGTTTGTGTAGCTACTACTATATTGTATTGACGTAATGAATCTATGAAGCTATTAATTTGTATTATGCGTAAATTTAAAATGAACATTTAAAGAAATTCACTTAAAAAACTGATCATTGAGAACGCAGGATATAAATTAATCCAAGATTTAAACCACCTTTACCAGCAAGTTAGAGAATTTAGCTATGTAAATTTGCTGTATTCTATTTTTATGTTGTTCACTAGTCATCAGCAATGTGAATGCTTACATAAATGAAATCGGGTTTGTAAAAAAGAAGGATGACTTGAGAAACGGCCGACTCTACTTCCGGTCAGGATATGAGCTTGGGTGATCAGACTCGTTTGCGTTTGCCCCTTTCTCTCTCTCTCCCTGCCAAATGCATAGCAATGCTCAAAAGCTCCATTGTTCTTGCCTGGGATATGATGTTTGCTTGTGCATGTTACTTACTAGAACTATTTTGCTTGCATTCAGTTGATGAATACCTAAAATACTCACCTACGCATAAAAACAGCATTTAAAGCATAAAAAGGGCATGTATGGATATGTGTTTTCAACGAGAAAAGTAAAAAAAGATTATGCAGGCAGCTGCAGTACGGGTAGATCCATTTATGTTGACTCTTGATTACATATTATTTAGTTTCCAAAAAAAAAATCCATTTTAAGTAGGTTACTTGCGAGGATTTGTTGTCTCCTTCTGCACATTTCAGAAAGCATTTGTAAGTCAATCTGCGTTTTGCATATTTTTATTGTATATCTATTTATGGTGGATCTTTGAAAGCAATTAGACAAGTAATTACTTATTCTAATCAACGTTTTGCAAAAATGAAGTCAAGACGTTAACCCTTTGAATCGCTGTTGCAACTTCAGCAAAATGTTTTCTTATTTTTAAACTTCTTATTGTGAAAGCGTAATGGCAATTTCACGCTTGAAGGAATATCGTATTCAAATTAAGGAAAATGTCAATTTTTATTTTGTCATCACAAAATAATGATGATAGCTCTGCTTGTGCAGTCTAAGTTTTTCATAGAGTATTATTATCAAGTTATGTTTTCGACATCGCTTTTCATTGCTTATCCAACCGACTCTAATTATTAACAACCCCTATTCTTAGAATGTAATTGCCTGCGACACATTTTATGAAAACATCATTAAAGTAATTATATTTAGTATGCATTTTTTATCGTATTTGTTTTCTTTTGAATTTGTCAGTCTACCCTACCCACATAAAAATGATCAATGAAAAGCGAATCTGAATGGATTTGGATTTGAAGGAAAGGAAGAGCTAATAAATATTCAAAGAAATGATGAGCCCAACGAAGCATCATAATTTCGATTTTGCAATTTTCTGTTTTATTTTTAGATTTCTACAATGACGTTCATTGAAAATGGAAACCAAAATTATTTTTATGATGTTGTTACAAATACTTCAATTTTGTTGATACGAAAAAACCAATGAACGTTAAAAAAGAATGGATTTGTTTTATTTGTTGTTGTAACTGTAAATAAAATGTGACTTGTGTTCTGCATGAAGTTTTGTAATGTAAAAAAGTACATAGAACGATTTTGTAGAAATGTTGTCTTGTTGAACATGAAAGCATTTACTGCAGACAAACCCTTATACAAAATTATGTCATTCGACTATGGCAGCTATCTAATAGATAAAATTATACAAAATTGGAATTGGAACCCATACATACAATTTCAGAATCCACAATCCCCAATTTGTAAACAAGTTGAGCAACCTGCTGATCTCCATGTGACAAAATATAATAGTAATATTACTCTTACTCCGATCCGTAAATGCGATGATGGCTGCAATATCAAAAATCGCATGGAGAAGAACGGGTTTTGTTGAAAACATATGACTGAAAACGTAAACAAAGGGTTGCCTTTTATCACCATACAAAGTATAATAGACAGAACAGACCACTGGCAAAACCACTAGCTCACTAGACAATAGACATAGACTAACAAATTAGGGCTGCCAATAAATGCTTGGTTAAATTTTGAATATCCGCCCGTGGGTTGCGCATTGAGTTTTACAATGGCGAACGCACGTGCACATGTACGGACTAGACAACGGTAAACACAATAGTCCATTAGACGTGGACTAATAATTGTCAACAATACAGCAATTGGCAATTTTTGTTCAAGAATTCTCTCATC
>JAHZNJ010000964.1:0-11171 GCA_027744475.1 Lepidocyrtus cf. sotoi NNG-2020 | reverse complement strand
CATCATCGTAATAGTATTCTTCTGCTTATCATTAATAGATTTACATTTTGTACTATCGTAACTTTTAGAAGTTTGTGTTTACAGAGTACATAAATTTACAAGATGTTTACCTGTTTGTGTGGTTGTAAAAAGCAAAATTATTTTTTCTGAGAAGTAGCAGCAGAAGAAGAAGACTCATCGATTAGCATAGGAAGTTTTAAAATAGTTAATTATTCTCACGCAACTATTTCTTTAAAAATGGCGAGCTAAAGAAGAATAGATTTCCTCGCTCGTTCTTGCTCCTCTGCTTATCTGCTTATTACCGGTACCACTGCAAATTTATTTGTGTGCTCATCTTATTAATATGGAGCAGGATGAATGATGAATGATGATTATCATCATCGTGAGTGAACAAAAGATTTCTGCTGTGAGAGACTATCCTGTAATTAATGAATAAACAATTACCAAGAAGAGAAGAATGAGAACTGCTAAAAATACTTTTAATTTTCATAACTTTTAGCTTTTACTTCTTTTTTAAGTTGAAGTTACTGCAGAAGATTAGATTAAATTTCTGCTGGTGTGGTGGTAATACGTGATAGTTTGCAAATTGGCGAATGTGTGTATGAGTCATTCACTCACGCAAGTTAAATTAGAAAAAAATTAGGGGAATTATCTTTCGAGGATGTAATACGAATTACGAAAGAGTTATAATTTCGATTACGTGGAATTTCCAGTGAGTATAGTATTACATATTGCAGATCTGTATAAATAATAGTATTAGTAACATAACATGTCTCGTTTGATAATAAACAGATAAGGAATTAAGATAAATAGTGAAATGAATAATGGCAGGCAAGAGAAGAGACTAGCCAACACAAGTTAATAAGATACATGCTTAGAGTTTAAGAAGTTGCAAAAGTCGAAGCGAGAGCGAGAGTAGCATAGTTTTAGTTAAATTATGTGATGCAATCCTTTTGGTAGGAAGATGAGTCAGTTTGAATAAGTTCTTTATTGGAAGGTATTCCTCGATACTGCAATATGACAATGTTCTACACTTTTTATCTAGCCCTTGAATGAAAAATTGATCTGGATAACCATATAGAACAATATTTAGTTTTAAAAAACTGATTGTAATGAAAATGCTGACTGTATTTGATTGCAGTCATTACTACTGACATACATAACTATCATACTACAAGGTTGATGATTTGACAACCATCTGAACCATCGCATGTGATGCTGTCATTCACCATCCATCATCACATGGAATGTTGTTTCTAGTTAGTATCTACCTTAGGATATAACATGCTCATTTAATTACTAATTACTAAAATTATCAATTTAATTATCAATTTTAGCATAAATCAAGCCAAACCAAAACAATGTACCTATTATATAAATACTCCAAAACTGAAATAAAATATAACACCGATGTTTAAATGATCACAGGAAAAAATTTGATGCATTTCTGTAAATTTTAAATTATTGTGATGTAATGATTATAATGTAATGAGTTAATGTCTGCTTTGAATGTCTGGAATCTGTGCATTGCAAAGACCTGAATAAAATTTTACCTAATTATTATAATTAACAGGATAAAATCAAAAAAAATTGCAAGTAGTTTGTTTGTTTCGTTCCAATCAAATGACTGATTAGTCATTTTTGTTTATTGTCTTCATCTACTGTTTAATATTTTACTAAAATACAGATTATTTATACATTTATGTCTACATTTAGGGTACATTACATATTTTTAGTTACGTAATAATAAATCTTTTCTACTTTGTAAACAGAATTACATTAAAAAAGTGTTGAGCTGAGATATAATAATACTTGTTTTTTATTCATTTTTCTTTCTCCTCTGGAGATTCCGGCTTGAACTCTTTAGGTTTCTTCTTCTCCTTCCCATCTTTGACATCTCGAATGATTTGCTTATACATCGCCTTCCACTCCGTGAGGGCGAAGTAGCCACACTCGAGCAAGTCCGTTTTTCCGTCGTAACTGATCACTGTACCTTCCGGGTCATTCTTCACGATAACGAACCAAGGCTGGCTGACTACGTTGTAGAGGTTCCGGACGTTCCTTCGAAGGTTCTGGTTTGCCCAAGGGACCACAAGCCATTCCTCCATGCAGGCGTTTACGAAGAAGTCGCATTCTGCTTCGTCTTCGTCCAAAGGCACGTAAATTATGTCGAAGGGCTCGTCTCGTTGCTGGATATACTGAAAGAAAAAAAAGCAATAAAATAATTAAAAGTTGATTTAAAGTTGAGATACTTTAATTTTTTAAAATGATTATGCAACACATTGTAAAGTGAGATGAATATGTTCACGTACGCGATAGAATTTGTTGAGGTAGGTCATGAAATGCTTCGTTGCGCGGTTCCGAGAGGCTCCAAAGAAGATACCAAGGTACTCAGAATTCTCCCGCATGAACTGGGCAACCTCATCATCCTGCTCGTAGAATTTATTGTAAAGGATCAAGGTAGGATCTCTCCACCAGGAATAAAAGCTTTTTTCTACAACTGCCTGCTTTTTGTTATTTGCCATTTTCTATTTGGTTTTTTATAGTTAAAAAAATTAGTTATTTAAGATGGGCGAGATTGGATTCTTGTGATATTGTTGCAGAATGGGAACAAAATATAATCTTAGGCCTCTCAGTCAGCTAGCTTGTCTTTCCTTCTCATAGTGCATTTACGCAGTATTTTCCATTTTTTTTAGAGAAGTAAATGTTTTATCGATATTGTTTCCATATGATTTAGACCAATAGTCCAGTGTTGAACACTGTTGAGGAAGCATTCGTGCAGTGCAGAGTTTAATGGACGAATTGAATAATATGAAGGTTATGCGGCGTAGCATCATTTAATTATGTTTATAGCCATGAATATCGAAGGAAGATCTATCTGTGCTACTGGTGGTAGCATACAAGAATTTAAAATACTTTTATCAACGTCGAATGTCGATTGCTAAAACTGATAAATTCCACAGTCTAACTTGTTACTTACATTGAACTTGCTTCTTTGTGCATAAAATCCCAAACTAAATCACTTCTTCAAATTCAATTCTTCCTTTTACTTTCTTTAGAAGTAGAGATACTAACGAAAAAAATCTTCAAAATACTCCCACAGCATACTACACCATGATTTTTATGCAGCATACCTAATGCTCGGATGGTTTTTGTACAGTTTTTATCCAAAAATTACAAACACGTCACGTGACTGATTTTTAATGAGTTTATGACAAGTACTATTTTCTTTGACCATCAAATTAAAATGTTCAACATAAAAGAAAGCTCAATTTACCGTTTTGAAAATTTTAAAGTAGTAGATAAGTATCATCATCCCATCGTCAAACTAACTATATCCATTCTAACTAAATCATTTCTCCATTTTTCTGGAAAAATCTTCCTTCCAATTTATTTGGAACAAGAAGAATGATCCTCATGTTTATCATACCACCATAATAATATCATATTATAAAAGCAAAGAGAAATTGGCGTGGGCTCACATGATTTCGAAGAAATGCTAACTTGTTACGTATTCCTTTTGCTTTTTAACTCTTTTTTCTAGGGAAAGCTTAAAGTAGGTAGGACAACTTTCACAAGGTTGAAGTTGAAGCTTACAATCAGCATGAGAATAATAATTACTTTTGTAAGGAAAAGGACGGACGGATAAATTACTTTCTATTCTATTCAGTTTTCTTGTTCATTTTACTTTTCTTCTTGGAATACTTGCACTTGGAGTGCTTTAACCAACTAACACAAATTTTTTTACTCTCTTTCATCCTCCGCATCCTCCTACTCTCAGCCTACTTTCTGTTTTTTTTTATTTTCAATGAATGAATTCAAAGAACTGTTCTGTACATTTCCAGAGAAGTTATCCATAGAAGGTCCCTTTACTGGAATTAATATGACAGTTTTCACATATGAGTGGCTCAAATTTCAAATTAAGTTGGTTTTCCAAGTAAGCTTGACTGGTTCTAAATACGAATTAAGCGAAAATGTTACGATGTAGTTTTGTGATTACAACGAAACTATGAAAAGTTATAAAGTTCATTCAAATGTAAGTAAAACACGGTATGCATTTAATATTATATAATAATCAAGGTAGAATTTCACATAATAAGCATTCCCTTTTACCCACTAAAATTGTTGTTTTTTTTTCAAACGATTTGCTTCTTTTCATTGTGGCTTACTTTCATTGTGTAGGTAGGTTGAGATTTGGAGATTAAAGTAATAAATTTATTTATTTACTAAAGATATAATATCAACAGGGTCATTATGCTTGCTAAACTTCTGCATTTAATTTAAACTACGTTCATAGATACCAAATGTTAGTTGCATCTGATATATGACAATGATTTGTAGTGTAGCAAATAAAATATTATCAGCTCAAAGCTTAAGCTTGAGAATTTTTATGCGAATTGAATCAATATCTAAATTCGCTATTTCACATTTTATAAAGCATGCTTCTATTATTACAATTTAAAAAAAAACTTGCACAATTATTGAAATCCAAACACTATAAATTAGAAAATGCCAAAGAAATGCCATTTTAGAAGCAGAAATCGTCATTAAAATGAACGTTATGAACGTTTAGAAATAAAAAACGATTTCATTTGTTGAAACACTATCAATAACGTCACGAACGATAGTATTTTCTGCTATACTATGACCTACCCAAATACACAAAATCAAGCGAGAGCCCCGTTTATATTTTATATGCCAAGCCACAAAAACAAAGCTATGGGGAATAAGTTCTCTTATTTTTTTGTTGTGAATCGTGATTCACTTATTCCAAGCCAAAAAAATTTATTCCATTTGCAAAGAAACCATTTGCATTTCTTGGATAAAAACTAAAATAGAGATTTTCTCTAGGTTTGAAGACATACGACTTTGATTTACTTCTGCTTGTGCAATTTTGTTGCAAATTCCAGCGAGAAAAAACTGTACTTCTCTGAGCAAGCATTCTTTGAAGAAAAAAATAGTAAGACAACAAAGATTTTAGTTGGAACAACTTCCTCTTTGCTATGGACCAGTGCCCCACTCAATGGTCTGGAGACGATGGTTTTAGGTTCATGCTTGAAAGAGGAAGCATTTCTCAATGACCTGAATTTTGATATAGCATTTATTTTTGGATATTCCTCCAAGAAATACTTTGGAATTTAATCTCCTACAATCCTTCCTACACGCCTTATAAACATACCAAATGGAGTGGAAGATGAAAAAACACAGAAAAAAATAAATGAAGTCGTTGCCTTCAGAGCCTTCAATAGCAAAACTTCCTGTAAAATGAAAATGCATTCTTCTTCACAACGGCATCCCCTTCGCATACAATTTCCTGTTTTATTTTTCATCTTATAGCAAAAAAAAGTCAATTTTAGGATAAAATTAGACACATTTTTTCAGAAAATTCTGAAAAACTCTGCTTCGTTGATTACTCATAAGATTCTTGAGTAATTTTTTGGGGTAATATGATAATAAAAAATCCCCTTTCTATCTACTCATCGTTTCCTTGCCCGCTTCATCGTTATGTAATATTCCAGAGAATAGTAATAATAAATAGCAGAATGCAATTCTTGTCAAAAGTAGGAGAGAAGTTCTTTAAAGAAAAAGGAAGAAAGAATAACTGCATTATTATTAGTTGAACAGGAAATTTACCGAAATTTATTGTGACGAGAATCTTGCTAATAACGGAAACAAAACACTTTCTTGGAGACAACTTTAACGAGATAAGCTGTGTAGTGTAGTGCAGTAAGTACTAGCTAAGCTAACGATAAGCTTTTTCCCTTTTCAACTCCAACAAATTCTGTGTTTGCTTTTACTTTTCTATATTTTACTGAAGTTGACTTCTTACGCCATTTTGAGCATCTAAACGCAATGAATTTTAATGCGGTTGTGTTTTTGTCTCTTGAAGAAGATGATCTAAATTTAGTTGAGATTACCCCAGACTTGGAATGGAGTAGTTTTTGAGAAGTTGGAGTTGGAATGGAGTGGAAGTGAACAACTAAAAATTGGTTGTTACTTTTCCATTCTCTCTCTCTCTCTCTCTCTCTCTCGTGCGTGGTGACATTCTCATATTACTTAGGCTATTATGTAGATTTACGAGGGAGACAACGACAACAACTAACAACGCTTTATTATCTCGTCATCACATAATTATTATGATATGAGCTCCTCAAGTAAAGTGTGTGCTTTTTGGAAATAATAGTGGATGTAGTAGTAAACTACTTTTCTAATAATAATGAACCTCCACTTCATAGTTTCTACAGCTTTATCCGGAGGAGTAATTCTTCTTATTTTTCTTCCTCTACGAATCCACGAAACAAAGCTGACATTAACAAAGTCAGATATCTGTATCTGTAGCAAGCAACAAAGAGAAGAGATGAAGAGTTCTCTTGAGAGAAGAGAGAGAGAAGGCAGTTAGTTATTTCAGAGAAGAGATTTCTCCTCTTTCCCATCATCAGACAGGATCATTATCATCTTCATCGCATTTTTATTGCTGCTATTTTTCTCTCTTTCTATCTTCTCTTTCCATTTTCAGTTTTTTTTTGTCTTTTCTCTTCACTTCACCGAGGGAGTCTAAAAGTCTGAAGAAGTTTTAAACTGTGATATGAAATAAAATGAATTGTTCAAAACAAGCGTTGGTGTTTTTGCTGAATGTAATGATGCTATATCTACTTTTCTACTACTAACATAGTTTTAAACATTTTTTTCTTGTCCCATGCCAGCAAGAAGAGAGTTACACTTGAACTTGACACTTTTTTTATCTTTAGAAGTAATTTCTGTTTTTTGCTTGAACAATTTTGTTTTCTCACACTCACACAGACATAAATAAAGTTAAAGTAAGGCAAGCTATTTATTCCACTCCTTTTCATTGTCATCACATCAGCTTTTCTGATATCGGCTAAAAATAAAATGAAAAGAAAAGAAAAGAGAGAGAGAGAGAGAGAAGCCCCGACGCATTCATTTACTCGGGTAATTATTTTGTCAGTTATTCGTGTTGAATGTCGAGTTGGAGAGATAATGGCAGTAATAATAATGAGTGGTGTGGTATGGTGTAGTGTGGCTTATTCCCTACACTTCACTCCATTCCATTCCCTCCACTGCCGTTAGTCGTTATAATATTGTAGTTGTTAGTTTTTTCTTTATCATAATATCATCGCTCGCTCGCACGCTTAAATCTTACTATTCCGCCACAGCTACAGCTACGGTATTTTTTTGTCACCAGACGTAAATTTATCTTCGTATTGTGTAGATGTAGACTATCATGCAGCGGTAACGTGTCTGTCCCGTTTCATTTCATTTCATTTCCCCTCATCATCAAGCTTTTGGAACTGTTGTTTGAAACTTGATATGGAAATCATCGCATTCGCATCGTCGTCGTCATTGTCATTGTCATTGCCATCATTTTACATTTCTGTGACTAGAAACTGTCGTCATTTCTCATGGAAATTGTCAAACTGTTTCGTCGTCATTGTCATTGTCATTGCCATCATTTTACATTTCTGTGACTAGAAACTGTCGTCATTTCTCATGGAAATCGTCAAACTGTGGAATTTGAAGGCGGCGGAAAAGGAAATGATGAGGATGGGGTTGAAGATGATTGCTCTACTCAAAATTCTATTTTTGGTAGACAGGACGAAGCAGAAATGATGTCTTCACGTGTGAAGTTGAAGTTTGGAGGAGGTAAAGATTTTTGGAAGTCTTGCGTTTGAGTTTCTTTCTAGTCATATTTAATGGCGTAGTGTTGGCAGTAGTGGATCAATATTAAATTTTTTGACAAGTATTTCTTTCATGTTTGTCATCCATCGTCATAAATTATCAGGATCATAAACGCTGTCTCTCACTAGCTTGTATGTTGTCTTCGTCAGCTCCGTTTCATTGACATGAACATTTGAAGTAAATATAAATGGTTCAAACTTTAGTAAGTTTGTACATTGTCTTACACCTTAGTCACTGTAATCTAAATAAACCACTAAACAAAATACAGAATAAAATACGGTTTTAAGCCGAACGAAACAGAAAAAATATTCACAAGCTACTTGATTGCTGCTAAGAAAGTTTTATGACTATTATATATTTTTTAAATGTTGAGCGCCAATTAAGTATCTTTTTTATATTTTTTTATTCCTGTCAGTCAGATTGCTAGTTGATAAAAGTTCTATTCTTTCACTGAAGACTATTACTATCAATATTCAACTGCAAAATCATGTGAATCAATGCAAAAAATAAGTTGTGCATATTATTCAAGAAAACATTTACATATTGCAATCAAACTTGTATCAAATTAAAATTAAAGCAATCGAGCAAACTAGTTCAACAAATAAATATTCATAACATAGCCATCAACAACGCCTGCAACTACATTTACATAATATTTTACTGCAATTTTAATGCTATTATGACCTTATTTCAAAGAAAATTTCTGCAATGCATCTTAATTTAATTCAAATCTAATCCGTATAATATGAGACGAAACGCAGTTTCCTCTGTTTTGTGGGTGTGTTTCATGCAATAAAAATCCCCACATAAAAGTCGTTTTGCCATTGCCATTCCCGCCTATTTGAAACTAAAAGTTGCATTATATTGCTAGTAATGTGCGCTATGAAAGAAACTCAACCGGAAACTCATTGTGCTTTTTAAACGCTTCTGCCAAAACTCCAAACTTCACTTATCTTGCTTGGTTAATGCATTTCCTGGAGAATGGAATGTTGCTTTTACATATCCGGTGATCTCATTTTCTCCCAACTCAAAACCAGATTAGTAGGGCAACCTTGGTTTGGGCTCTGGGATCTGGAAATGAATAGCAATGAAATGAAACAGAAGAAATCTCTTTTCTAGGACTAGGACAGATTTTAAAACTTTTATGCATTTCTTCATTCCTCCTTCCTTTCCTTCCGTGAAAAACTTTCTTTACCAAAAAATAATAGCTCAACAAAAATAAAAATCTATTGTGCATATCCAGCCACTTTAGTATGTCAGCATTTTCTTCATTTTGATTGGCAACTTTATAATATATTTTTATGTGACAGGAATGATATGAGCCATGAGGAGTGTGACATTTTTTAATAAAGTATCATTTCTTTTGAAAAGTGGGTCGTTTTCGTTCTTATTCTTCTGCCTCCTTCGTTTCCCTTCCTTATTTATTTCCTTTTATCTTATCGGGATTGTAGAATGTTGACAGGTGTATGGAAAATAAAGTTATTATGTAACTTCAAGAAGTTGAAATCTATCTCGTTATTGCTGATCTGTGTCATGTCGTCCTACTTTACTGTAACTTACTTATTTTTAGTTTAATAAAAGATGTTCCCTTAAATGAAATGATATGACAGGAGCTTCATAAACCAATCATTGCGGATCCAATCCTTGTCTGCCTTTATTCTTCATATTTTTCATTTTTTGATAATAATTTCAGTACAAAATAAGAAAATAATAAGCAGTTACAGGAAAAACTTCAAAAATGTATGAAATGTGATGTGAAAAAAATCGATGCCCTGGTTCTTGCTGTTCTTATCGTTTCATTTTATTCATACAAATGTAAAAGTATTTCAGTTTCACTTCCTTCTTCCTCCACGTTTTGTTCTTTGCATGATTTTCAAATGAATATTTCTTTCTCCAGACAAAATAATTTTTTTTACCAAATAGACATTCATCATCTATCTACCATCCACCTGCGCAAAAAATATTGATAAGAAATAAGTAAGTAATAGCTCTACTTTATTTTTTTGCGAAAGTTTTTTTTACAAATATTATGCCTCTCTTCTTTTCCTTTCCATTCTCTAATTCACCAATTTTCCATTCAACTTTTTTTCACCCATTATTATGAATACTGTGCCTAAGGTGCATTTTCTCTTCGAAATAATATAACTACGCAGTTTTAGCAGCTGTTCAAATTTACGTAATGAATGAGTCTTGTTCCTGTTCCGTTCCTCCCTCTCACGAATTGTTAGATTTCAATAGTTCTCCAAAATACGGCGTAGCCAACCAACCACCTATTATACTTATTTTCGAAGCTTTTTTATTTTTTTATGTTTTTTTTCCTTCTGTAAACATAACAAAATTTTTAATAAAAGAAAAGAAAGAGCGAACGAACGGGTACGACGCATTATACTATTTTGATCAAAACAACACCATTTCCGTTTGTTTCTCAATAGATGTTTACAAAATAGAAAAAAGGTTCATTGAGAAAAATAAAATGCATAACAACAAAAATAAAATAACAAAAGAAAAGGATTTTCACATTTTGTAAAGATTTCTTCAGATAAAATGAAAGCAGATATAAAAAGTTGAAGAGAAAATGCAGAAATAAAAACATAAAAGCATAATAAAAGAACGTGTAAATTACCAATAGGCATCGTCATCATCATCTCTACTCAAGTATTTGCGCTTCTGGGAACACGCACAAATGTTTGTTTTGGTATTAGTATGGAGAAAACCTTGCAAATTGTAAATCGCATCATCGTCATCATCATCATCATTTGATTTTATTACATGCTCAGCTATAATCATCAAAGTGTCTGCTCTCATGCATGAAATAAAAGCTCCTCTTTCTAAATTCAAATACGATACGGAACATATTTCTATTTTATTTCAAAATTTTCCTAATCCAACCAATACCTGAATAAAACATTGTTTGGGAATGGTTAAATTGAAGGTTTCCGTGTGGTGGTGGTGGTGATGGTGAATGGCAATGGCCCACGCTTTCCTTCTCCTTTTGATTCATTTTTTGGAGGTTTTCTATCCCATTTGATACTGAAAGTATAGCAAAGGAAATGTTTTATTTGAGAATCGGATAAAATTTGTTATTTTGCACTAAAAATATTATCATTTAATGTCACTGCTCTCTTCCTCTCTTTCATTCACTCCCAAATCCAGCTTCAATCCGCCCTAAATCTTCTTGGTCGTTAGTTTATTCCTTCTCATTCACTCCGAAACAACTTCAAAGCGATCAAAGACCGTTTATGGTTTGTTAGTTTTCGTTTGCTTTTCGCAAATTTTTGCAACTAGGCATCCGCACAATCCGCTACAGATTCTTTTTTTTTTGCAAAAAAATTCTATAAATTTCGGATAAACTTTCTTTCTCCATATAGGACAATCCCGAGCCATGCCACACATATATTTTCTCTGATTGTGAGTAAGCAGAGCATTTCCTTCTTCAACTTTTTTTTCTTCCACCGCCATGCACCAATAAAACC
>JAHZNJ010000963.1:0-10300 GCA_027744475.1 Lepidocyrtus cf. sotoi NNG-2020 | reverse complement strand
CTTTTAAAAACGAAAAACCGATGAGAATAAAGTTCTCCATTACAAATTGTATTTTATGTAAAGTTTTTTAAAAGATTTCGTGTGTCACTAACCTTTCTTGAGCACATACGGTTAACAATTTTTCAAGTTTTTTTGAATTATGTTTATTCACACAATCCTTCTATATAAATGAAGAAAGTAGCATAAAAGGCTTGCATCTGCCTATCTGCTGCACTTGTCTACACAATATATAGGGAGAATTGTTGTACAGTTTTTTCTTTACTTTTTTGGCTTTAAACATCATGGGATTGGGGTAAAGTGAGATTGAATAGATTTTCTTATTATGGCAACGACTTTTTTTGCTTTGGTTTTTTGTAGTAAATAGCAGTAGTAGCAGCACCAATTAAGAGTAAATTGTGATAACTTCTCTTCCTCCTCCACGAACCATGAGAACTCTATCCAGACCTTCGGTGAGTACTTCGAGAAACTCCATATCTGCAATACAAAATGTACATGATCGTAAAAAAAAACTTCGTTAAAATGAAACGAGGACGCTTGTCATTGTCATCTCTCTGTCAAGTATTATTATTAAACATGTTTGCATAAATGTAAAATTGGGATGTGCTTACAGTTGGCCTCTGATTCTGGAGAATTTGATTTTGGAGGACTCGGTAAGTTGATAATGACCAATTTAGCATCGTGACTTTTTGTTACGATTACTTCATTCAGCTTCACAGCTGTATGCATCCTTCTCACGTTATCTTGATCTGGTTTAATGTCCAGTAACTTCTTGATCGGCTCTTTATTGCATTCTACCTGAGCTGGTGGTGGTGTTGCTTCCACTGCTGCAGCAGGAGCTTCCTCTTCTTCTTCCTCGCCACCTTCCTCGCCCTCTCCGTCTTCTTCTTCTTCACTTCCTGTATAAAAAACGTTTCAAAGCAAATTGATCGATTTTAATTTATTTTCTCATTCGTTTTCTTTTCTTTCTTTCTCTATTTCTATTTCTCATTCTCGATGTCCTATTATCACTCGCACGACATTCCTATTGTGTAACATTCATTTCAATTCCAATTCCAAGTTTTAAGCAATTCTAGTCTAGTTATCCCTACTGCTGTGTGCCACTTTTACTTTTCTTTACTTTTCTTACCCTGTTTGCTAGCAAATCGAACTTGTCCTTTCTTTCCAGGAGTACGCTGCTCTTCATCACCATCCTCACCTTCTTCCTGGATCACGTTCCCAGCAACCCCATTATCCACCAAGGGACTTTTCTCATCAAATGAGTGATTTTCAACAAGAGTTTCAACCATAGACCGTCTTCGTTTCTTTGTCAGGTTTAGTTCCTTCAGCATTTGATTCCGTTGTTCCATAAGTAGGGTCCTCTCATAAGTGTATGCAGAGATGTCACTGTTAAGCTTTTTTTTATTAAGAACAGAAATACAGAAAATTCTTTTAAAATCCTTGAAGTAAAATTATCAACATCATCATCAACGTTTATTTTACTTTTACTGTAAGACGTGATCAACTTAAAAAGGAATGTATATATTTATGTATTTTTTACCATTTCCACAACTTCCACATCCGCATCAATTCGCAAAGCATAAAGAAAAGCCTTCAAATCTTTTTTCATTTGTATTGAATTATCCTCAATCTGGGCCACGGTGAAAATCCTCATTTTACAATATTTCCAGGTTCGGTGTTGTTTAAGTAGGAATGGCAGAAGCATGAGAAGTCCGCCATCGTGCACGATCCACCAAATATCAATGTTTCCACTGACACGGTCCATGCTATCCGGATAGAAATGGATTCCTTTGGGAACAAGCAAAGCCATTTTCGCAGCTGCCACAGAACGAATTGCCCTAATGAAGGTCTTTTCATCTGCCTTTTGCCTCCATCCGGAAGGCCATCCTATCATCACTGAGTTTGGCTTTAGACCTCCTAATCCGGTTGTTTGGATTCTGGATTATTACAAAATCACAGAAGAGTAATAAAATTTTGTATGCATAATTAGGTGCTAAAGGCGTAGTCTCTCACTATGCCCCATTTATTCGCATTACAGAATTTTGAGGAAGAATATTTTTAGCTTTTTCAGCTTACAAACTGTTCATTCCAAGGGTAACGTCAGGACAAACAAGAACATCAACGAATCCTTTCACTCGTGCCTCATCCATCAATTTCCTTAAAGCTTGTTTAGCAGCAGCTGCCTCCCCAACATGTTTCTGGAATTCTCCCTCAAGCACGCTTACGGAGATGGTCAACCCTTTCCCCGCCTTCAACTGACTTGCGAATGAAAACATCTTTTTCTGCTTTGGAGTAAGATCTTCGTTCAATTTCACGAGAATCATCATTTGCGGCCTCCAGTTCTTCGTGTGAGGTGGAGTTTCTTCCAAGCGGAGAAGACTGAATCTGGCTGCGGACAAGTTTAGACCTCGAATTCCATCTCCCCATTCCTTTTCCGCTCTGCGAACAAATTATTTTTGATGTAATTTTTAGTTTATAGAGCATTTGCTCATATAGGTACTTTCACTTTAAAGAAAGAATTTGAATTTTGAAAGTGTCAATTAAAAAACAAATAAAATTTGCAGTTTGAAAATTTTAAATCTTCAACAAAATTTGCATAAAATGCGTTTTTAAAAACTTACTTGTCTCGCAACAGCAGATTATCAACAGTAGCTCCAAATAATACGACGGAGCTCAAATAAACCGTTGAAGTAGTCAGGATCGCACAGATTGTCCCAATAGGAATAGATTTTTGTGCGTCGGCCAAATCCCCTGATCTATTTGAGCCTGCCATGATACCTGTCACAGACGGGAAAAAGATTCCAACCAGGATTGTGAAAGTCGTTGTAATGTCAATGATGACTTGATTGTAAACATTTTTTGTAGTAGTTCCATTCGAGTATGCAGTCGTAGAGGGCAAAATGTCTTCATCTGTAAAGCTTCGGGCAAGAATTTGGTCCTTCTCCATAAACGAGTTCCAAATGTTATCAAAGATTACGCCTGAACTGAACCCTTTGATCCCTTGAACAATTGTAGTATTATGCTTTTCAAAGTATTCGTCACAAACGATCCCGTTAAACTCGTGTGGCCTACAGAACTGGTTGTAGAGTTGGCTCCCAGGCTCCTTTGTACAGTTTCCGGCCCCGTCGGCTTGAATAAGCCGCGTTCCCAACACGCACATATTCAATTTATCGTTTCCATTGAAGTTCACGAAGAGTCCGACGTAGATAGCCAGGATTGAGCCAATCACACAAGCGAGTGCGACACCAGCAAATTTGTTGACAAATTTGACACCGACGTACACAACCAGCCCAATTAGACAGAGAAGACCAGAGCCGAAGAGTCGGAAGTTGTTGTACATATTTTCAGGGATTGTTGTATCTCCGAATACTGAGAGTTGAGGAGCGATGTACGCCTACAACAATAAAATTTAAATTTTTAAGATATTGCTGAAGTTTCTTGAGTTAGTTCTGTTCTTGGCATTGAAAAAGTTATGCAAATTTAACTTACGATTAATATCTCGATAGCACCAACAATGTACATGGCTCCTGCTAGCGTAGTCCCAATATAAAAGAGAATCCCCACAGCCCCTCCAAATTCCGGTCCGAGACTTCTACTGATCATAAAGTAGCTCCCACCCGCAGGAACCACCCCGTTCGTGGCAATAGCACTCATTGAAATGGCCGTTAGCATAGTCTAAGGCAATAAAAAAGAACATCTTTGTTCAATGCTTTTATCTCGGCTCCGCTTCTCTCATCTCCACGTTGCATAAATTTTGAATACCAAATTATGTAAATTATTTACTCACAATGGAACAACACATCAACACGATGATAAATCCGCACAAGATTCCCGCAGTTCCCACAACCCAAGTCAGACGAATGAAAAGGATGACCCCGAAAATATTTTGTATGCAGGGCAAGTACACCCCGATAAAGGTGCCCATGTTGGCCCCTCCCTTGCAGAAGAATAGATTAGAAGCTCAGTTAAACACAGACGACTCTCTCGATTACAGTAATTGACCCTAGATTATTTTGTTCTGATCTAACTATATTTTTAATTAGGCAAATAAATAACTAACCTTGGCAGGTTGTGCAGGGGGAGCTGCCCCTTCTTCCGCTTGTACCTCTGTACCTGCAGATGCGGATGGGATCGTGTTTGAGTAGTTTGCCAATGAGTGAAGCACATTAGGCAGGAGAAGGTGACCCGTGCCATCATCCTATGAACGCGAAATTCAAAGAGAAAATTGCTATTAATTGCTCATTTCTTACAAAATATTTACATAAGATATTTTGACCTAATCATTTTTGCCTAACTCACCCCACCAAAAAGATGGTTAAGTATTCCAGTCGTGTAGCCATGGCCGTGCTTTACTTGACCATGTTCTTCATCCCCTCTTCCTCCACCCCCGCCTCCACCACCATGATTAGCCTCAACACTAATCTTCGTGTCTTCCACCATCCTCATCAAGGATGATGACGAAGACTTAGTAGCACCAGATGCAGCACCACCACAACTACTACTGCTCCCAGCAGTAGCAGAAGTTCCTAAATTATTCTGCTGTTGCTGCTGTTCTTGTTTCCGTTTATAATTTCTTAATTCAACTTCTCTTAATTTGGCCAATTTTTTACTTTCGTAGTAGTCTCTGTAGAAGTCGTCCGAGGTTTGAGTTGAGATGCTAGCAGGACTTGTCAATTTATCTTGAGTAGCTTTAGCTTTACTTTTATTATTATTACTACTAGTGGCTGCTGTTGTTGTTGTCGTCCCGGACTTTCTCTTTGGCTTATCTGGAACTACTATATAAATAGTTTAAATAATAAAAGAAGAAAAAGGAATCACTCAAAGCATTTTGTTTAAAAAATAAAATAAAGTGGAATAAGAAGAAGAAGTAGAAGTAGAGAGAGACAGCGAGAATGTGAGTGAGTGTAAGTTTAAGTGTGTAAAAGAGAGAGAGTAATAATAAAAAAGGATAAGAGATTTTTTGAGGAAAAGCGATTCGCAAGAGAAATGTAGGTCATCCAGTAATGGAAGATGTTGGCTTCCTCCTAATTTCTCTTTGCTCTAGCTTTGCCAGTGCCACTACTACTCCTCTGCTTTTCCTTGCTAGTATATAGCTTTAGTGGCTCTGGCTTGGCTACTACGAACTTATCTTGCTTTGCTATGTGAGCTGAGTGTGTCTGTTTGGATTCCTGCTTTCTGTCTTTTTTCAGGGTGTGGGATGGGTTAAGTTTCTGGATATTCTATAGAGAGAAGGAAAAGGAGAAGAGAGAGTGAGTGAGTGAGGAAAGGAACTCGGTTATTCGGTCAAAACTAGACATGGCAAAAAACTGTGCAAAAACATGTACATAATGTAAAACGTCTGGCGCTGGCTTCTCTTTCTCTGCTTGGTCTTGCTCTTCTTCCTTCGTTCTTCTCTCTTCTCTGGATTCTTTCTTCTTGTATGATACGATACGATACAGAGATATTGCCACTGCCACTATTATTATGTGCCTTCTTCTCCGTTCTTCACTTTAGTTTTTTTGTGCATGCAAAAAGCTTCGCAAAAGTATATCAATGCTCTCATCGTGTTCCTTCGGAACACTGTCAAGTGGAATTATTTGCTATGGCTATGTCGGGATCGATCGGTATGAAAGTTTTCTGGGGCAAGATGAGACTTCCCTTCTATTATCTAACTTAAGAAAAGTCTTCTTGTTTTTTTGCTGTGTTTTTCGCACGGTTTCGCGTTCCTCTTTTTCCTGTTTCCTTCCCTGCGTACGCTTGCTTCCATCCCATCTCTCACATTTTCTACCTATGTTTTGATGAAAGAAAGTAGCAGAAGAAATGGCAAATAGAAATAGTAAAGCGAAAGCTGTGTCTATACATTATTAGTCTCCGGAGGATATTTTTAGTTTTCTTCTTTCATTTTTCGCAAATAAACCCATTTTCGGGAAGAAGGAAAAGTATTTTACTTGTTCAGTCGTAGTAACCCAAGAAAGAATGTAAAGCACGCTGCTGCTCCTGAGCTGATAGTACATAAAATGTAATTTAGGCGCCCGGTAAAACACCTTTATTTCGTCCACCTTTTTCGAATTGAGAGAGAAAAGGAAAAGAAATTGAGCGCAACCAAAAAACTATTTTTCTTATTTCTTTCTTCTGTGCTTTTACTCACGAGAAAGAGTGTGTGGTCTTTGTCCTTAATATTATTATTGAGAAAATCTAAATTTAAAAGCAAAAACTTTTTTTCTATCACTTCTTCCGAGATATCTCTTGAAGGGTCGGTTGAAAGGACACAACAAACAAACAAACAAACAGAGACACAAACAACTAAACTTATTATTATCAAGGAAAGTAGGAGTAGAAAGAAGAAGTAAACATTTATAAATTCCTGCATAAAATAAGCCGCATTATACAAAGTTTGCCAGTCTCACATCAGCAAAACTTATCAGGGAAAGTAGGAGTAGAAAGAAGAAGTAAACATTTATAAATTCCTGCATAAAATAAGCCGCATTATACAAAGTTTGCCAGTCTCACATCAGCAAAACTGTATTAATAACGTTGCTTTCTCGAACTATCTTATTTCGCTGCTCTGCTTGCCAATAAATATTTATATGTACATATGGTTAGGATTACATTACGTCTGAATTTCTGTTACACGGGTAATCAGTTCAATTTAGTTTCCTGTTCTGCTCTATTTGCATGTCTCTCTCTGAGGAGGAGAGAATATTAGAGTAGAAGTATAAAGCATGTATACACATACGTTTTGGATTGGAATATATATTCGGATTTGCACTTTACCTCATAGTAGCATTTTTTAATATGGAATAATAGTAAAATATGTAGGCATTCAGTAAACAAGAAGAAGGAGAGAGAAAGAGAGAGACCCTCATTTTTCACTGCTGAAATGTTAAAGGTTTTGTGTACTGTCTTGTCTCTGTCAATAATTTAAAGGTTAATTATATGTCGATTGTCTTCCACTTCCCACTCCTTTTTTTGTTTAATTTCTACCCGTGCCGTGTGCTCTTGCAATAGACTTTCATACATAGATAACGTAAACTACGTACTTAATATGGAAGTGTGTTGCACTGTACTTAACAAGGAAAGGGAAAATGTCATAATAATATTGTCATGTATGTACGTACGTAATAAGGTGACGCAAATAAAGAGGAAATTTTGTTGAATATTTTCATTTCCTTAGGTAAAGAAAGTATTGAATTTTTTACCAGAACAGGAAGGCAAAGGTTCACGTTCCTTCTTCTTCTTCTTCTGCGGCGGCTGCTGCTGCTGCTGAATTTTATTCTTACTTTTATTATTATCTTCCGGTATTAATGGCACGCTTTGTTCAACTACTACTTCTACCGCACTGCTACTAATATCTTCAAGCTGCTGCTGCTGCGGCAGCTGCTCATTATCATTTTCTGAATTATCATTAGTAGTACCAATAGAAGGGACGTTATCAGTATCACGAATAGTTACAACAGTTTCAATAGGAGCGCCAAAGCCACTATCATCAGCAACACTGTCCTCTTCTTTCACTTTAACATCTTCTTCTACTTCAGCAATAATAGTATTACTTTCACTTGGTACTACGATTTCCTCTGGTTTGATTTCATCTGTCTTTTCGTCGTCATCTTCATCATCATCATCGACATAGTCAATTTCGACCTCTGCCAATGTAACATCCCCAAAGCTCACCTTCCTATTTGAGTTAGGAGCTGGCGGTGGCTCTTCTACATTACTGACAACGAAAGTTTTTGCTTTCTTTTTTCTTTCTTTATCCCACTTATAATCTTTTCTGACAACGACTGGCGGTAGCGCTGGAGCTGGTTCGTTTGGCGGTATATCGTCGTCCCCACAAAGTGTACCAGCAGAGCTCACCGAGCCTACTGCTGCTGCAGAACGCTGCTCTTCCCTGAAGGAACCTTCCAAACTAACCAAATCACTGCAGTCCCAATAGGCACTGGAGTAACTGTTCACTAAAGTGCTAGAATAACTGCTTGGAGTTAAGCCAAGGTAACTCCCACCATTAAAACTTCCTCCACAACTACTGCCCCCACCAGCACTGGTGAAACTTCCACTTAGCGCTGTCTGATTCGGAGGGGAAAGTAGACCTGAAGAGTTTGTTATTGTGTTGTTTCCCGTACCTGAGGTGGTTGAAGAAGAGTTTGTAAAGTTTGTATGAAGTAATGATGATGAGCTCGATGGCGAGGTGCAGAGTACTGAGGGTGGCTGAGTTGATGGGGTCGGTGGTGGGGTCATAATATACAGTCTAGGTGCCTTTTAATTAAGAAGGGGAGTCTCTCACTCGTAGGAACCACTTGTGTTGATACTGTTGTTGGAGAGAGAGCGAGGGGAATACACTCTGCTACTCTTCTAGACTGAGAGAGTGGATGGATGGTGTATGGATGAGGAGAGAAAGAACAGATTCTTCTCCCTCTCTCTCTCACTGCTGTTAGTATTTTGCTTTCCCCTTAAAAAGCATGCCTAATATCTTTTGTATGCATCAGATTCAGATCTAGAGAACCACTTTCACTCTGGTTTTTTGGGGAAACACCAGTGGCCTACTTTCATTATTTGTGGAGATGGAGTGAAAGCACAGAAAAAGTTAAGGCACGGACGGACGCACGAAGAGAAAGGAAAATAAGCATTATATTCTGTATTACAGGAAGAGATTGCGAAGAATGAATGGAGACAGACATGGGATAGATGCTGCTTGGTACGACGATTATTGCTTTGCTTCTCGTCTCTTTTTCTCTCTCTCTCTCTCACATCCTGGCAGGGAGCAGAGTCTGTGAAATTGAATAGGCACGGCACACACAGCAGCAGCAGAGCAGCAAAGAACACACACGGGTTTCTGTGGGAAGAACTATTTTATGGCTTTGGTTTAGATGACTGGATTTTTTTATGAAGATCTAGGTCTACCCACTTTATTCCCAGGCTTTGATATAGTCACTTGCTGGAAAATTAGATAAGGATAAGGAAACAGAAGAGACGAAGCAGTATTATAATAATATCAGGAAAAAGATAGCGTTGATTTAGTGACTGTTCTAATCGTAAATTAAGCATGAAAACAGGGGCATCCTGCGATAATACCTTCCTCCTTGACTTAACGCATAATTAATTACTTTTTCTTTTAGCATAAACCCCAAAATACCAACACCACCACTGCCAGACACCAACGATTTTTTATGGGAATATAAAAATAAAATGGTTGATCATGATAATAAATACCTAACTAACAACATGCATAACGATGAAATTTGAAATTATACCAGCGAGCGATGATTTTATTTTATGTGAGAATAATTAATTGNCCCAAAAAACCAACACCACCACTGCCAGACACCAACGATTTTTTATGGGAATATAAAAATAAAATGGTTGATCATGATAATAAATACCTAACTAACAACATGCATAACGATGAAATTTGAAATTATACCAGCGAGCGATGATTTTATTTTATGTGAGAATAATTAATTGCATCATAACTTATCCTAATTTTAGTGGTAATTAATTAACTTAAAAAATGATGTAAAAATGTGATGCTTTTTAGCCATATGAATTTGGGTCACTTAAGGAAAAAGGAAAATTCGGTTGGAAAAGGTGAATGGACTTTCTCTTCCTAAAAATGTCAGTTAACTTAAAAAATGATGTAAAAATGTGATGCTTTTTAGCCATATGAATTTGGGTCACTTAAGGAAAAAGGAAAATTCGGTTGGAAAAGGTGAATGGACTTTCTCTTTCTAAAAATGTCAGATTTCCCACGAAGGAAAGGAAGTAGCAGAAAGCAGAGAATAGCAAAAAAGCAGCAGCAGCATAGCCACCACACACAAGTACCAGCAAACCAACCAAAAACGAACGAAACACAGCAGCATTTTCATTTCATTCCTTCATTTAATCTTCCTTCGCTTCGTTTTCCCAGATAAAAATATCACAGCAGAAAAGACAGAAAAAGAAAAATGCAATGTTTTGATGTTGTTGTGATGTGATGATGTAATGTAATGCATAAAGGCCCCACACAGAAGCCCCAAAACCTAAAAACAAAGCAAACGCGACGAGCAAAAAGGCTGCATCCTTTCCATCTAGTGAGAAGCGGGAAAACTTCTCATAATCAAAGCACCAAAAGTTGAACTGGCGAGCCGAACAGAACAGCCAACAAACAACCCTTTTTAACAATTTTGGATTCATGCAATGCACCTTTCCTTTCACTAATTTACTATACGAGCATATTGGCTGATATTTTTTGTGAATTTGACATTTTGAATATTTAAGTGTCAAACAACTGCAAAGTAAAAGCACTTTTTTAAGAAATTTGCATAAAATTGTGTGAAGTGAATTCAAATTG
>JAHZNJ010000962.1:0-11503 GCA_027744475.1 Lepidocyrtus cf. sotoi NNG-2020 | reverse complement strand
AATAATAGCTCACTCATTGTTTACAAGAAATAAAACAAAGCCGTGAGAACATTTAACTGTAAAGAAATTGTCATCGCCTAAAGGTTGGCTTTGGCTTGGCTTGAAGAAGTTGAAGAGTTCCAACAAAATTTGCAAAAAAACGAACTTCTTCTGAAGAACTTTCAGCTAGTTTGTACCTCATTGTTTGTATATCGTCAGCAGGAGTCAAACGTATTCAGTGACACTTTGAAAATCGCACGTACGTTTCTTTGTACGTACCTGAACTTTATAAAAACTGTTTAGCTAGATTTTGTTTAGTACAATTGAATAAATTTTAAAGGATGATGATTCCCATGTAAATGTGCATGGTTATAATTGGCTGTGAAATGAAATGAAACCAATAATGCCTTAATTCTCAATTCTCGATGTACGTGAATTTTTAAAAGTTTTTTTGTTTTATCGTGATGATAGCAATCTCTTCAGCATTTCTGATCGTGTAATTCTGATAAGTCAATAATGCAGTCTCCTCAAACAAAAAAAATCGATGTATTTATGTTTAGTTTTTTTAAAACAGTAATTACAATTCTATTTTACATAGTTCAATATGATAACAAGAGATGTACCTGAACTTTATAAAAAACTGTTTAGCTAGATTTTGTTTAGTACAATTGAATAAATTTTAAAGGATGATGATTCCCATGTAAATGTGCATGGTTATAATTGGCTGTGAAATGAAATGAAACCAATAATAATGCTTTGATTCTCGATTCTTGATGTACGTGGATTTTTAAAAGTTTTTTTTTGTTTATTCATGATGATAGCGATCTCTTAAGGATTTCTGATCCTTGGAATTCTGATAAGTCAATAATGCAGTCTCAAACAGAAAAAATCAATGTATTTATGTTTAGTTTTTTTAAAACTTAAAACAGTGATTACAATTCTATTTTACATAGTTCAATATGATAACAAGAGAATAAATTTTTGTGGTGATGGTGGAGGTCACAAACAGAAAAAATGATCATGTTGCTTGGTTTTATGGCGATTATGTCTAATTTGTTGAATAAAAATAATTGTATTTTATGTATGTAAACGAAGCTGTGGCTATGCTATGATGCTGGGAGCAAAAAGCAAATAATATAATAATAATTAGGATTTTATGCGTGTTAAGCTCTGGGATAACTAAACCGACTTGTTGTCCACCTCTAGTATTGACATTACTGATCAGTGATCAGGTAAGTTGATAATGATACCTATTCAACATAATTTATTCATGCTTGAACACGCGATGGTAAGTTATGTAAAAGTAATCATAATCAGTGAGGAGCTAATTAGATTCGAAAGGTTACTGACTAATTAACCCGTCTTTGTCTTTGGTTAAGTACAAAATCTTCTCAAATAAAACATGATAGTAATAAGAAGGCAACAATCACAGAACTTGTTTATTAATGAATGTGCAAAACCTTCTCTTCCTTTCTACAATCAATCAAGAATGAAAGATGTCAACATTTCTCTTCGGAAAAAGAATCATTGCTTGTCAAACTTAAATGTTTTTAATAAGTTTTAAAAATAAAAATAGAAGCAATATTTTTTTCATAATGAGATTCCACTCTTTCAAACTTGCGTAATTTATTTTGAATTCTTTGCAACGTTTAACATTGTAAAATGAAAAAAGAAACTTTTCTGTTTCCTATTTCCCAACAAGAGTGGTAGGGTATTCCAAATGACAAGAATTGCTACATTGATTTGATATTTCCCTAAAGAGAAATTGTTTTTGTTAGAATTGCAAAAGAATAAAATTAGTTAAAAACAAAATAATATTGTTGCATCCGACTCGCATGGTATAAGTAATGTGAGTAATACGAACCTATCTTCCCAAATGATGAAGGTATTTAATAACTTCAAACTTCAAAATTAGAATCTACCACCACATTGTTTATAATGCCATTATTACTAGATCGGAGATCTAGTTGTCCTTGAACCCTTCGCACTAAGCCTATTGTTTTTCAGGGAAATCGGTTAAACACTGCCAGCGTACCGGGTGAAAATCCGAAGCTCATGCGCTCCATAAGGTTTACATTGCCATATAACTGCATTTTTCAACATGACTTTGTTATGCAAAATTAAGGTTTCGAAAACAAAAGATGACCTTTTTGTATTTCATTGTATATTTAATGAATCATAACAATAGCTGCCTTGCTCAAAGGGCTTTATGCAAATTGCATAATATTATTACTAGATCAAAGATCTAGTTATGCGGTCAGTCTGTTTGTTCGTCCGTCTGTCTCTCTGTCCGTCGGTGCTATAACTTATATCTGTCGAACGCTATAATCGATCTCAATGAAATTTAGTATAGAGAGTCTTTAGACCCTCGGTAGAAAAACTATTGTTTTCCAGCGAAATTGGTTGAAACTGGGCACTACAGGAAGCCAAATTTCGTTTTTGCTCCGATCTAGTTTTTCCACCGTTTGCTTTGCAAGCGTTTATTTCATATGACACGTACAAACAACAAACAAAGCAGTTGACGATGCTAATAATAAATAATGATATAATAATGAAATGACAAATGATGGTATAGTGGTGGTGGGTAAATCAAATAGGATTGTTTTTGTTTTCTAAATTACCCTGCATTATTCAAGCTAGTATAGAGGTGTGTGAGTAGTTGACAGCCTATTTTTTTGCAAAGATTTGCAAAAGCACAGTACAGTGCTTACTGCTTTAGTGAGGATTGAAAAAACAATGGCTGAGATTTTTTAAAGCTCTCTGGTGCATTTTCTCTTCTTTACATAATTTATCCTCCCCTCATTAATCTTCAACACACATAAACACACATTATCACGAGTTCGTCATTTGTTCATGTCAAAATTTTAAGTAATTTGCAGTACCTTTGTGTTAAGCTTATTATTTTACTTTACAAATAGTCTGGAAGTTTTGCTTCCGCAGTGTGTAAAAGTATTAAAGAAGATACGAACTAAAATTCCCACAATTTAGGCAAACTTGTTGTGAACATTGTCAAATGAATACAATACATTTATTATGTCTGAAACAAATCTTCGTTGTTGTTGATGGATTAACTACGCTCTCTAACCATTTTCTTCCGTTAACATAGTACTTAATTTGAAAATCAAAATCCACAAATTGCAATTTTGTAGAAAAAAGTTTCTAAAAGTAGACAACCAGGTCGTAAGTACGTAATAAAGAATCTCCTACGCTTTTTTATATTCATGATATTGTGACGGGGAAATTAATTTTTTTAGTCCGTTGTAATTTGCATTGAGACTTGAGACAATCCAAAGCAATGTAATAATGAAGGGTTGTATGATCACTCCTATTTTGACTTTTACGGCATTGATTCAATTTACTATTTTGCTCTGGATAAATTAAGCAAAACAAAGAGCTTTTGTACAGATTAAGCTAAAAATGGCTATCACAACTAATCAATCACATAACGGCAGTAGAGCAGCAAATTACAACGTTTTGCACTTACTTTACCACTTCCTTCTGCCTTGTGCGAATAAAACACAAATTTATTTCTTCAGCTTTATTAGGATTTCACCATAAATATCAAAATTTACAAGTAAAAATAAAAATCTGCGGGCTCAATTTTTTTTAAATGTATTATTCATTCATATCCGTGATTGAGTTGATGTTGATGATGTGATACTTTAACATGTCAAATTGGAATTAAATTGATGAGAAGAGGAGGATGGTAATAAAATTTGAACCAATAAGGCACGAGAATATTTACATGTCTTAAAAACTTTCATGAACAATTTAATTTTACGAATTTCAAAAACCTTTTTTACATCCTAAGGCAGACAGACACGAACAAAAATGAATCTTTAAATTTAAAAAATTTAAAATTTAGTTGGAAACAATCATTTCCAAAATGTAAATATGTTTACCCACATATATATTTCAACAGTCGTGACATCCAGATTTAAAATATGGGTGTTGTGAGTGATACATACTTGTTTGCGTTACGACAGAATTTGGATTTTTAAGTTTTCAAATTTCTAGGGATGCTATCTTTAGAAAAGAAACATACTATCAAAAACATGCTCACGATTTTGCCAAAAAATCTGCAAACTTCCATCATGTCAAGTATTTCATATAAGGAGAGTAATAAGCCATTTTCTACTCATTTTGAGACAACTTTTATTCCCAAATGTAAGAAACAGCAAAAACTTACAAAACTGCTGTTTAAATTGCCTTAGTTTTCATTTCGACAAGAAGCGTTTTTTTTTGTTCTTAATCAAACCAAAAGAAGGCGATGATGTGCGATGTGCTGCGAGATGATCTGATTGGGTGTATAATGTATTGTATCAAAGAAGAAACAAGAGGAGAAGAGGCGCAGGCGTCGGTTTACAGAAATCCCAAATCAAATAGACTAAATTCTAAAAATGGCAATGATTAATATAAATGGTCCATTATACCTTTGTATTGCCTTATTTATGTTCGTAACAGATTCAATTATAAATGCTTCAATGTAGCTAGCAAAAAATATGTGATTGTCTTGTCTTTTGTTTGAAAAGAAGCTATAAATGTTTTGTGATCTATTTGGTAATTAGGACCGGTGGCTAGTTTTTTTACTTTTAAAATTAATTTCTATAACCTCAAGAATTTGCTGTAATGATAATTAGCGAGACAAATGCTAATATGCTAAAATTCTTCATAATATGTAATGTGTTTAATTTTTTATGATAGACAGAAAATGTTTAATGTATTGACATCCTTTGTCAAACTTCATGATTCATGATGAAACACATAATATTATTCTTATTATTTGCATGATTTTTAGAATTTGTGTGGGAATACATTTACGAGATGTTTGCACAAGAAATATATGTGTACATTGTACATGCCACTCTTCTTGATTTGTGTTTAGATTAATGTTGACTTTTTATTCATCTGAGAGCAGTCACATGCAGCATTCGTGGAAGAAATCTCCAAAAAATGCTCTCTCAAACTGCCNCACAAGAAATATATGTGTACATTGTACATGCCACTCTTCTTGTTTAGATTAATGTTGACTTTTTATTCATCTGAGAGCAGTCACATGCAGCATTCGTGGAAGAAATCTCCAAAAAATGCTCTCTCAAACTGCCATGGCATGATGACATGATGTAGTTCATCACCAATTTTAGTTCTTCTTTGCTGTCATAAAAAGTCATCGTAAAAAAGGACATATCGTCGAAGCGTTTTTGGTGAGGAGTTGAGCTGATTGTAAAGATCTGACTTTTCACGTTTTGCCCTCTTCAGCTTGATGTGTTCATATAAATATTGAGATTGAGAAGGAAGGTAAATTTATTCAAACTTTTGTCGCAAATAAATTATATCTGTTTGAATTTGGGTCTTGCGTATTGCCAAATTCTGCTTACTATATTTTGTAATTTCAAACCAGCGTGGATTGGATGGGAGCAATGCGCATTGCATACTATGACTTCTAAAGCTGCTTCAAATGCTTGTTAGATTAGATAAAAAATTGATTGTTACTTGCAAAATATTCGCATTTAAATTTGGCTTGTTCTAATTCAAGGTAAATTATTCCAAATTCACTGCGCTGGTATAATACCAGAAAGCTTGATTCTAATAGTAAGTACTGTGAAAATGACGCAAGTTACAAATTGGAACTATTTATACAGAACTCACTACTTGAAATATATTCTTGCTGGGAATAAGGATCAAAAGACCATTTCCTCGAAAACTGATGAGAGGTCAAAGGAAGCCAATTTCCACAAATAAAATAATAAATGTGTCAATAACAAACGTTTTATTACTTAAAATGACAAATTACTCAAAACATCATTTGTTCCATTCTTCTACCTTTACCAGGCTTTAGCCATTGGGCAACGCTAATTTAGGTAAATTATTAGCAGGTAACTCATGTTTCATTCAAATTTTAGACTGACTGTTTGCTTGCACTCACGCACGTAGTAGTAATCAATCATTTACCATTTTGCCAAATTACCTCGTTACTAACAAAATGAAAACAACCGCAAATAGGATGTCAAGATAATTAGGAGAATTTTGATTACGCCCGTGTTAGCCACACACAAAAGCTGCTTAATAATGCTTAACGCAATTTTTCTCACTGTGCTTCCAACAATCTACCAATATCGATAATCGCCATCTCGAATAATTGCGATTTACGAAATACTGTTTATTTTTATGCAGAAACAATAATTTTAATTTTTAAAAATGATGTTGTGATAATGGTCGTAAATTAGCGACCACTTACCTCCTGTTTGTAGTTGCGTAAGAGCAAATAATAATATTATCCAAGAAAAGCTCATATAATTCATATCTAATAAAAGTGTGAATTGTCATGATCCATATTTAGCAGCAGTTTATGTCTTTCGAAATGGTAATTAAAGTCAGGCTACAGTTTCCACTGAAGTTCAACAAGGAAAGACTTTCATTGTATTTGCTTCGGGTCTCCCAATCACAATTCGCAGTTTCTTGATCAAAGATTACAATCTGCCCATTAAAGGGTTTGCAATAAACGTTTTGCTCATTTATGTGTATGTGTGTGTGGAAAATCCATTAAGTAATTAACAGTATTAGCACAAAACACCAACGTAAATAATTCAAATACAATACACTACAACAACCACTGGCAAAAAACTTTAATATTTATGATTATGTCAAGCACCACACCACCATTATGGCATGGCAAGCGTTTTTCGCTGTGAAAGTAAATAGAACACTGTTTTAGTCGATTTTTTTATTATATAAAACTCATACTCATCCCACTTTAAAAAAGTCTTATTGTATTATGCAATTTCTTTGTCTGCATGAACAAGAAAATTCGTGCACACTTGATTTAGCTTAAACGTTCTCTTATATGCACAATAATTAATGCAATTTGCGAAAATGCGCATTTCTCTTGTGTAAGGAGTAAAAGGCACGCTGCCAAACACAGTTTTGTTCATGCGTTGCGTAATTAAGAAACGTTTTTGTTGCTAGATTGGAAGGGTTTCTTCAATTTCAAACTACCAACGGACAATTTACAAAACTTCATTAAAATGTATTCACGAAATGTATGAAAATCGAAATTGAATCTTCTTAAAAGTAAATTTGTACAGAAATAAATAAATTGTCAAATTATTAAATAAAACAAAAGTTATTTATCCACGAACTCTTTCCACAAGCTCTGATAAACTGATCACAATTTTTATTGCTTATAATCTTCCAGCTATTTCCACCTTGGTGAATGTAATCCACCGCACTACTGCACTTTCAAGTCTTAAAATAGAATGAATGAAAAATTTCAAACCGACTCAAACTCACCCCTTCTTCTCTGAATCGTAAATAGGTAGGTAAGGGTAAGCCACAACAGTAACGAGAAAAAGTGCAAGTGTTTTCACGCATTGTTTATATTATTACCTGTTATGTCAATGTTAAAACCAATAATGAGAGTAACGCTCTGATAAAGAGTGTCTTTTTTTACTCTATCGATATTATATAAACTTAACATACTCCACTTTACTCCTCACTACAACTACAAACTACGAACGTTGTTCACCTGCTGGGAAAATATATGGGCAAAAGTGACAACTTGTGCACAACTCATGTTTGTGTTTGTTTTCTAGAGATAGAGTACCGTTGCTACATTTACTAAACTATAACAAAACAGGGAGAGGGTGATATCGGCGGGACGACGATTATATTATGACGATGATGATGCTGATATGATTCTGATAAAAATGAGTCATCAATATCATGGTTGCATGTCACCCACCACCAACACCACCACAATTTACATCTACTATCAGCCATAAACACTCGAATCCAAATAATCACATCATTTCATTGCATTGGCATAATAATAAAAATAAAAACACTCAATCCTAACCTCATTTCCTCTTTCTGACAGACTTACGCACTGCACAATACACCCTAACTGACAATACACACACACTCATCACTTTATTCGTCACTGTTGCTTATTATTTCGGTCCCCACAAACACCCAACAATCCACCAACCGACTCATATCACTTTGCCCCAATAACGTAATATCAATAAAACCCTATTAATTTTAATAAATACATTTCTGCGAATTATCAAAATCACGAGTAACGGTGATTATGATTATGGTTAGATTTGATCAAGATCAACTGAGTGACAAAACTGTGAGCAAAGCAATGACAAAAAACCATTAATTAGGGCAGTTGAATTGGAATGAAGTTTGTTGTGGTATATGAGTAAGTAAAGTAAACATGAAAATTGGAGTAGGAGAGGAGTGTTTTTTTTTACCAAGCCAGGAATAATAAATAATGTCTTTTTGATAAAGGAATATTATTATTATTATGGATGTTGGCTGAAGAGATTATTATACTACAACCCAGGCCGCCTCGGTGTGTTTGCAGACTAATGATATGATAATAAAAAGCAATATAAAAAACCATTTTGTATGGCTTTTTCTACTGCTGATTTTGTAGTAATGAAATGAAATGAGTGATGTAACAAAATAGAACGCTGCGCTGCTGCACGTTGCTGTTACATTAGCATCAAAATAATCGAAAGTGACAGGATTAAAGAGGAACGAACCCATATTAAGACAATGCCATCCATCCTGTTATTGATCGTGATTATAGAAGACGAAGGGAAGCTTGCTTGAACTTACATAACATTTACGCTTCAACTTGATTGTTCAATGTGTAAAATATCAGTGTATAATGCCTTCCTATTATTCTTTTGCTCGTAGCCAGTTTCATTGTTTAAGATTGTTTATTGAACCAGAGGATAATGAAATGGTCTTGAACTACCCAAGCTGAATGTATCGTGCCTAATTTTTGCCATTAACGAAGTTGTACGTGGCATATTAGGTAGATTTTTATAATGACTTTAAGTGTAATTAAGTATGTATCATGACAAGAAATCGCAATAAATAAAATCTTTTCTTCGTAAAAGCTTCTGCATGACTTCCAATAGTACACAGTACAAGGTAAATTGGAAAGCCGACAAATGAGATCCATGTTTATCTATAACTGCGCATTTTGAAAGCATAAATGAAAATAATGATAATGATAAGTAGAGCTAGATACAAGGCCTTTAACGTATTCAGTTTTGGCAAAAAAATTGCAACTTCCTTGAAGCCCAGCTCGAGTCAAAGAGTGCGCTTTGTGGAGTTTTATATTGACGAATTGATCGAGAAGCATGACAAATGTGTATAATGAACTTTTATGACATAAACTATTTCTTTAAAACTACGGTTTTTAGTGAACATTTTTTGTACATATTATCTATCAAATTGGATTAGTCAACATTAACAACTCGTTAATTCATTTTAGAATAATAGCTTTTGATGTCATCCGTGCTAACCATATCAAGAGATGACAGTTTGTATCAAGATTTTCTGTTTTATACATGCACAAGTACAGCTGGAAGACAATGCAACTCTTTGAAAAGCATTTATAGGAGCATCATTATCGAAAATTTGAAACTACTCAAGCTACTCTGAAAAGTAAATGGTTATGTAATAGTAAACAAAAAAAGAATCTCGAAACGCTTGAAAGCAATATCGTTTTTTGCACACAAAAATGCTATAAATAACTTTTTAAAATTTTTTTAGCTTTATATTCCATGATATAGCTTTTCAGCACTCCAATTGCAATTCTTGGAAAACTTCCTGTTGTCTTCCTCAACTCAATGAAACGCATAATACTGCTTTTGAGTATAAAACAATTATGTTTGAAATTTTTGAAAATGCTATGCTATGCTGCTGGCATCAGATTTCAAGATATCATCAGCATATTGGCTGTCTCTTGTAAGATGTCAAGTGTCAACTGCGTATGCGGATGCAAAATTTGGGAAATGTGCAGGTTCGCTAAACATTATTGCAGCGTGAATGAATAGGTAAGTAACTAACAATAATAATATGCATATAAACCGAATTTGAATGTAAAGCATTTTTCAAGTAGCTCTCTGCAGTAGTGTCTCTTTTTTTCTGTTTCCTTTAAAAAGAGTTTGTACGAGGACGAGGATTTGTGTCGATTTTTGTTCGATGTTTTATGCATTCTTTTAGACTCATCAACGAGTGCTATTGAAAATTATTTTTACAGCAAAGTAAGC
Organism: Lepidocyrtus cf. sotoi NNG-2020; assembly: GCA_027744475.1. Lineage (NCBI taxonomy): Eukaryota > Metazoa > Arthropoda > Collembola > Entomobryomorpha > Entomobryidae > Lepidocyrtus > Lepidocyrtus cf. sotoi NNG-2020. The sequence goes on along the minus strand of JAHZNJ010000962.1, from coordinate 1,448 downwards.
ATTAAATTATTAGAGTTTTTAAGGCTAAGAAGCTTAAAAGAATGTCAAAACGTGTGAAAGTAATGCTCTGAGGATCGTTTCGTGAGCTGATGCTGAGCAATCTTCGCAACTCACGTCAGCATTTATCCAGTTGAGCTGAGCTATCTCTCACACACACTATCTATCTATTAGACGAAATTTGCTTTCTTTGATAACAGTTATTGCTGTAATTACAGCATTTTTGATAAAAACATCCTTCGATTTTTAATACATTTCTGCAATTTAGAGTTTCTTGGAGCCTGATTAAGTATTGCAGTCTGCGGATGCCGATTTTATTGTTAGTGTTGGTGTGGTTGGTGGTGTGAAAAACAATCTCCTTGTTTAAAATTTAAGCTTCTCCGTCCGACCGGCTCTACTACTTAAAACTGCCCTTTGCTCTTTCTTCACTGATTATACTGATTTTATTTCTCGTTCTCTTCTCGGCATTCATAAGCATTTAAAAAAATTACATGTTACGAATTACGAATACGAGTGGCAAGCCTTTAATATACACACACAGTGGGCAGCTGGCAAGTCGTAACTTTCAATAAGCATTAAAAAAAGTGTAGCATGATGAGTCATCGTTTTTAGAATACCGAAGCATAAATGCCTACATTCAATAGCTACTTAATACTGAACGAAATCTACTTATTAGGAACTTGATTTGCAGGAAATACAGCCCTATCCCTAAAAATTGTCAAACTTTTTAGCAAAAACATTTTACTGCATCTTCTCTTGTGACAACAATCTTAGGTTTTAGTCATTCAGCAAAAGTCAGTGCTTACGGACGCGGATTATTTCCGAAGTGTCTGCAAACGGTGTGGTGTATTTTGCTTGTTTGTGAGTTTGTTAAGTTATACGGTGGATATAAGATTGTGAAAATGGCTACTCCTGGTAAGCTTTCAGACAATAAGCAGAGTCGGCTTTCAAAATTTATTTAATTTGACTAATTAACAGTCTAGGTTTATTTTTTTATTTATTCCCGGTTGTGTTGTATTTATATTTTAGAGGAGTATAAATCAAAGTTTATTGTGCTCTGCATAATAACCGCATGCGTTGGACTTGCAATTCTGCTTGGAGTCGTAATATTCGAACTTCCATGGAGTCAATCCACTGGCAATAAAACAGATTACCAGAGGAGCGAGAACCTACAAGAAAGTTCCGTATCCAGCATGACTCCGCTGGAAAAGGCGGAGTTTCTGTTGGAAAGATTTCCCGTAATTGATGGGTAAGTGCATTTTGATTTCATGCATCCAATACTTTCTACCCATATTATCAAACGCCGCTAATTTAAATTTGTGATTTTGCTAGACACAACGATTTGCCGTGGAACATAAGAAAGCTTGCTCAAAACGATTTACAAAAGGTTAACTTTAGCAATGATGACATAACCACAAAGGAACCATGGGCTTCGTATAATGAGTCGCATA
>JAHZNJ010000961.1:0-11252 GCA_027744475.1 Lepidocyrtus cf. sotoi NNG-2020 | reverse complement strand
ACAGAGCGGAAATGAAATGGAGGACGAAGGATGTCGTCGTCGTATGTTTGAAGATAGAGATGATGAGCTCGCAAAAAAATCATTTCTGAAGAAATGCGGTTTGTGTGGTATCCCAATTGTTTAGAAGTGCCGATGTAGATAAAAACTAATTATGAATTTATTTCGGTTTCGATTTGCAAGGTAACACGTGTAGGAAAGGAGGAGCTTTATAAGCATGTGCTCGTTGCCCTCATCTACTTTTGAAACAGAAGGTATTGAAAGCAAAGCAAGAAATTTAGAATGCCTTGGATTGAATGGGAATCAGTAAACGTTTTTCTTGAATGCTTAATCTTAAGTTGACTTTCGTAGTTTTAGTACCGCATAATATCGAACATGAACAAAGAAAAAGGGCTAAATTGAATAAACTAAATTGAATACTTAAATAATCAAAACTACTAAAGTAGTAGGCATATCTATGAATAATATTCCAGGAGGAACGGCTCTATTTGCAAGCAAACTCAAGCAAACTGGTAAAATACCTAATAGCGGTTGAATGTTACTTAAGCTCAAGATGATTCGGGGCAACGTAAGATATTTTAAAATAAAAGCTCTCAAGGTTTTTCGGTGCTAACTTGCAATCAGCAGAAGCTGCAATTACATTAAGCACCTTTAATATCAGCAAAGTAGCGCAAGTAGTAAGGGTTACTTAATTGAAGTAAAACGCAAGCTAATTACACAGCCCACGCTTTTAAAAGGCATAATGAAATTGGAAACATAACTATAAATTAATTGCTCATCGATTCATTTTGTCATCATTTCATAAAATTTTGGCAAACAAGGCCATCCAATATCATTTTCTTATTGCAAGTTTGACATTTTGGAAAACCATAATTAATTCACTCTAAAATCCTCCTAAAAATGAGCGAATTCGCTTGATCTGTACACTACATAAAGCTAATTATTTAGTAATATCAAATTAATTAATGGATATCAAAGCCAACGGGATTTTGTAAAAAAAAATACACTGATCTCAACACAAGCCTATACTCGTAAAGATAAAGCTCTAGAAACAAAGCGGTTTACAGAAAGGGCTAATGTAAGAATAACGAAACACTAAACCGATTTATTTTCATTGAGCTTTACCTACAACAAAAATCGAAATCACAATCCACAAACCAATTACTATTAAAAATTCTCACAATACCCCAGAAACTGAACCTGTTATATTGCAAAATAAAACCGAAGACATTTATTTGCAATGGATTTTGAAAAATTGCTCAGAAATACTGAAATACTTAAATTTGGAAACTAGTACCAAAAATGTTCAGTCAAAGTAAACTCAAAATTCCTAATTTTCAATTCAAAGTTTTTGGAAAATGAAACTATATTTGCAGCGTTTGCGTTGCAAAGTTATGAATTTAATTCACAGATTTGCAATGCAATGCAAATCACTTTAAATAAAGCACGCTTTAATGCTACTACTATAAACGCAGTAGCAGCTCAGCCTTTCTGCTTCTTTTCTGCTCACACTCCAAACGAGGAATGAAATGAGCTAGCAGATTTGCGAATTCGCAACAACAAACTGCGTGCCTACATAGTACATGCCAGCAGCCTTTGCACTATTGCAATGCAATTTTAAAGCCCACGCGTATGTATAAGTACCGGCTGCGATCATTGCATTGTCGCTAAAAAAATAAAAGATTCCTCCCTTAAAAAGGCTTTGCACTTTATTCCCCGAAAAGAACCACGGCACTTCTACTCCTAATCCTAAAGGAAAAGGGTTCATTGCATTTAAAAGAAAATCTGTGGCTGTTCTCCTCCTTCCTTTATTCCCAGACAGTTCACCTCTTGTAACCATTTCATCCACTCCGAAACAAATTGCAAATCATCATTTATTAGTCCGCAAACATTTTAATAAAAGAACAAAACATATTTCTGTTGCTTTCCTCCTCTTTCCTCGTAATTTTATTGAAAAAAGTATAAAAAACGAGGCTATTGCTCGGGCCGGCCTCTGCCTGACTAATCCGCTAAAGTATCTCCAATTGAAATCAATTGAAAAAAATGGGAATGAAAGTGTGTTGAACTGCGATTATCACCACCACCACCATACCACCGACAACCGCTTTACAGCCAAAAAATTCCACATCCTGCTGCTGCTGCTGCTGCGGTTGCTGAGCTGAGCTGAATACTTTTATCCACTAAAGCAAAGCCATAAAAATATCACATTTCGCCTTTGTTCACAAACGCAAGAAACAATAGTCATCATCATCGGCAGAGCATCAGCACCGTAGTTCGTCTCTTTTCTCACTTCTTTTAAAGATAATATTGTAATAAGAGGATCATCCATATAAAGTAACCAGGGTGAACGAATCTACTTTCCCTTTCATTTTTCAATTTCGAAATTCTCAAGAAAAATCTCTGACTTTATCATCATCATCATCACTAACAACAGCATCAACATCGCATCGGACTATAGCTAAAGCTAAATAGCAGTATAAAAGCGTATAGTTGGTATGTAGGTATTACTGCTTTTCATCAATCCTTCCTTCCGCCCCTTGTCGTCATCAGGAAAATAAGCTCTCCTCGCCAACTCTTTCCTATTGTCTACATAATATAGAATGAATAGCGTTATTCCTTTTTGGCTTAGCTAAAAAGGATGGGAATAACAAGCGCTCGCTCTTGCTGAAATTTTTTGCTCGCTTGCTCGCTCTCCTGCTGTGTTTGAGGCTGCAGAGGATGCTCAGCATCGCCAATATTATGAAAATGGAAGGGTTTACGAATGTTGGTGATTTGGTGTGGGGAATAGTGGGATGGGAATATCATGTTTCGCAAAGCAACTTCACAACCGGTCTTCCCCTGCACAGGAGGATGTTCGCGGCCCAAAGTCTATTCTTTCTATACAGCCACACCCGCACCAAACATTGCGATGATCCAAATGGTCTCTTTCTCAACCGTACATACCTCACAAAACCTTCCCAAATGCAAGCTGTACTCTTCTGCTGGGTTTTGCAGGTGAAGGAGAGAGCTTCTATTTAAAGAGGAGGTGAGGAGCTGTGCGGCTCTCATTGCTCAAGTCGACTTTGCCGTTTCTTCGTTGCGTTGTTGTTTTGCTGCTGCAGATTTTGCATAACATTTTTTTGCATTCCTATACGGCATCGCATCGGTAGAAAATGCCAGTTAGCAGTTCTGGTACGCAGCATAGTGGGGTTTCTTGCGGGTTTACGGCAACATTCTTTAGCCTTGCAAATTGTTTTTGCAATACTGCAGTAGTGGTAGCAGTGCCTGATAGTTCACTGCTGTTGTTCTAGAGTAAGGATATCGCGATCGGTTTTTAGTATTCTTTCTGCAATGTTTGTATCACTTTGCCCCTAAAATAGCTGCTGTTGCTTGTGTCTGTGAGTTGAGTTTGTCTTTTTTACAAATTCTTTCTTGGTTGGTGTAATAGCGTCGCTTCATTTTAGTTAGAATTGTTTTGTTATGATTTTCTTGTACAGTGGAGAAATCAGTGTGAATAGTAAATTCAGCAGTAATTTCCAATAAGCGTTACGTAAAATAGTGCTTTCTTAGTTTATATTTCTTAATCTTGAGCTTCTATTAAAACGAAATGGTGGAGCAGGATGCTTGAGTAGAGAGAGGTACCATGATCTGCGGTAATGCACCTTGCCCCGCTTTATTTTACTGTACAACCTCACAAACTCTGTACTAGTAATAGGATAATATAATTTTGTTTTGTTGCTTATTAATTTGCTTTTGCTGCTTTCTGTGGTGTTCTAATATAATGTTCCTAAAATATGCTTACAAATTGGATGGATGTTTCCTAACACAGGAAAAATGTTTATGATGATTGATGACAATGACGAAATTGACGAATGATGAAGATGATGAATTATACGAAATGAGACAACGATGTGGATATCAACGTAAAGAACGTGACAGTTTTTGTCAAAACTTTTACATTATGCGTGGGCGTTGTCTACCCCATCAAGAAACAACCGCATCACTTTGTTCCATGTCTACATCTGCATTTTATGTTTTCAATACGTGTTACAAGTGAACTCCTTTGCAATTTGCGAAAAACACCCTTTAGTTGGTTTGACCCTTTCCCTGCTTTTTTCCATTGCGATGTGTACGTTTGCCTATTTTACCACTTCAGCAGATTTTATTACTGTACGCCACTCACGCAGCACGCATAATTATGAAACGAGAACGCATGAGACAGAAATAGAACCAGGCCGTTATTATTAATACTGTAACAAACGCAAAACGCATACATTATTTGAGGTCAACAACTCGAAACAATTAGCACGCATAATTAAGGAAACGAGAACGCATGAGACAGAAATAGAACCAGGCCGTTATTATTAATACTGTAACAAACGCAAAACGCATACATTATTTGAGGTCAACAACTCGAAACAATTGACATGGAATGAACTCTGACTCTCTGTTGTGGTGGTGTTGGTGGTGATCTCCAATTACCTATTTCCTCCAGCTGTATACAAACGGGAAACATGAGACGGTATATTAACGCCCTTCCTGTCCCCAAATTCTCAAACTTCAAAAATGAGTTTTAGTTTATTTTGTCCTCTCTTCAGTCTCTTCATCGCTCGTAAGTAAAGCAGGTCTACTACGTACATAAATAAATAATGTCTTGGCTTTTGTAAAACAAACTTATGGTAATTGTTTGGAAAGTCATATTAAATGACTCATGCGACACGTGCTACAACATTTTATAATAGCTTTACAAGTAAAGTGAGACATGAATATTTATGTACTGATTCTGTCATCATCATCATCACAGTGATTGCAACCGTTCATTAAACTATCCCAAATTCCTCAAAGCCTCATTAAATTTTTTACAATTCTCAAAGCAAAGCCCTCTCTCTCTCTCTCTTATGGCGCTGAGGATGAATCATAAAAATCCGTTTACAAATACCTACTTGGGTGAAAGAGAGTCATATTATAGTACACTGCACTACGTTACATATCACAACGTTTGATAATAAAATGTCAAAATGTCACTGCCCTGTTGAACTAAACTCTTCATTTGTGTATTCTCCTAAGCCGACAAGAAAACAATTCGCAAGTCATTTTGACTCTTTTATATTAAGCGTGATTAGAATTGAACACAACACGAGGAGGACATTTAAACTGGCAATTCAGATTTGGAACATCATCCTGGAATGAGGACAGGGCAGCGCAGAGCAGAGCAGAAGAAGCTTTTTTTTATTATAATGCAAAATGCAACCAAAACGTTAGAGAAAGGATTCTCGTCTTTTTTGTTATGCCCGGGCTTAGACTAGCTTGACAGACGGGAGTAGTTAAGTCACGCCTTTTATTTGTATTCAATTGACATTCCTTCCATACCATACGATACTTTCGTACGTACCTAATCCAAAGCGGAATTAAGTCAGTTCTTTGGGCTTAGACTAGCTTGACAGATGGGAGTAGTTAAGTCACGCCTTTTATTTGTATTCAATTGACATTCCTTCCATACCATACGATACTTTCGTACGTACCTAATCCAAAGCGGAATTAAGTCAGTTCTTTGGCCCGCCTAAATAACAAGGGAGACAGACAGATTGACTTCAGTTCAGAACAGTTCTAAACTAAATTCTGTTTTAAATTAAATTTTTATTTATTGCAGTACTGCCCTCTCCGCCTGACTTGTATTTAAAAAGTGTTGATGAACTTTAACCTGTTATTGCTCTTCTTTCTCGTATTTAAAGAGGAGTCAAATGAGATGAAAACGAACTCATTAATTTTAAATGACAGATTTTATTGTGCTTTTATTACGCTATGAAAATATACGTGATTGTAGAAATGATGACGGAGACAGAAAGGAGTTCATGTGATGATTCGATTGGAAGGGTTTGTTTATGTTCATGCTGAGTGTTGTTGCTGAATGCTTAAATCCGTCAAATTGTGACTAATTTTACAATAATAAAGGTTTTTGCATGTTAACACCCTTGTTTGCACTCACTTTGCTTCAAATAAAAATGGTGTTAGGTGGAGTTTATGGAGTGGATCATTCAGAGCAGTCATTATGTCATCATCGTAAAGTGTTGATAGGTGTGTCAGGCAGGCATACTCACTTTGCTTCAAATAAAAATGGTGTTAGGTGGAGTTTATGGAGTGGATCATTCAGAGCAGTCATTATGTCATCATCGTAAAGTGTTGATAGGTGTGGTAGGCAGACAGGCATGACAGGAGCTTGCATGCCTGGCATTTTTCAGACAAGTGTGACAACGAACTGAACTCGTCTTCCAAATTTTGAAAGAGTTTTAGTTCAGTTCAGTTCACCTTTTTTCCGTTTTCCTTTTTCCACATTGTTTATTCAATCAAATGACTACATGACAATATCCTTTCTTCTAGGTGGTAGAGATATTTACATAGAATGATGTTTCTGCTGTTGCGTTGCTGGTCAAAGTCCTCAATTTAGGTTAGGTTAGGACAAAAAGACAAAAAAAGGAAAGCATGTCATGTCACGACATGAAATCAACCTAACAGTCCACTGCACTGTACCCAGACCAGGTCATCAGCACCACTTCGAATTCTAAAGGAATGCCTGCTTACTTACGGTACAATAATACCAAGAAAGAGTTTAATCAAGTTAAGCCGTTAAGCCTAAAAATAAACTTTAACGTTATATATTTGCACTTCTTAAACAGTCAAATCGCATCGATATCCCAATAAGTAATCATCATTCATGATCATCAACATAATGCCGACCGACCGACCGGCGACCGACAGTTAAAATATGCTGCACGCATGGACGAATGCACCTGCTCTTGCTCTGCTGCACTAAAACCCCACCACACCACAGCACCGCTATACATACTTAATACCACCATCACCACCACCTTTGCACAAAACATGCAGCAGGCCGGGTGGTTGACATCATTAGCCTAATTTCCCAAAAAGCTTAAGAGCCGATTCCTCCCCCTCCTCCTCCACTCGCAATCCAACTGCATTTTTCTGATGAGTTCATTCAGTTTATTAAAGTTCATTCCATTTTGTATTACATAACTGAACTAAACTGCTATTCAATGCACTCTTCCTGACACGGACTGCATCCGGCTCACCGCACCATGTTCATCACTTATCCATTTATTCCCTGAGATTATCAAGTCGATGACAGGCCGAAGAAGAAACGGAAAAGCTCATACTACTGATCTCATCATGAGCATTAAATATCATCAAAGTTCATAGAAATGGAGACATAACTGTTATCATAAAGCCATCCACTTCTTATTGTTGTTATTGTTATTATCGTTAATCCCTGCATAAAATTATTGAGGAGGAGGAAGAAGAGATAGCAGGAGAGAGCTTTACCCTTTCTTTTCTCTTTTACAGGAACCTTTAGGAAAACTAAACTGCATTCCATTCTTCTCAATTCTCTCTGATCATCATCATCATCATTACTCGATGATAATACTGTAAAACGATGATAATAATGAATTTTTGTCGGGACCAATGCGCTCTCACTCAGTTTGTCGACTTGCAATAACCCCAACCAAAGAAAAGAGATCATCCTGCGAAGAAGCCAAGGCCCTTTGGGAAGGACGTTGCCTGGGATCATGAGAACGATGAGGAGGAGGATGGTATGGCATGGCATGGCATACTGTAAATATTTTTGTTGCTGTAAAAGAACTATATAGCCTCGTGATTATCATGATAATAATGGTGATGATGATGAGATAACAGAACTTGTTTTCAATCCCGTTACACTTGTACAATGTAATGATGATGATGATCATGTAGTAATAGCCACCATCACACAACCTGCTTACTTACTTGCATATTAATTCATTGTGGCACATCATCACATACTTACTTACTACAAGCTTATTTACGGAAGTAAACAAGAGCTCTCTCCACCACCACCGCCATACAAAAAGAAAGGAGTCAAAGAATAAACCTTCTCCTGTAACAGAAGTGAGCCGAACAGCAGCAGTAACAGAAGCAGCCAAGCCGTTTTCGCACTCCTTTCTACCGCTACTGCATGTCAATAAAGTAATGCATTTGGATTGAAGTAAAGGAACGAAAGGAAAGACTCCTCAAAAACAAAATTGTGAACTCTTCTTCTTTTTCCCAGAGAGAGTCACGCACATATGCACACGCACAAAAAAATGCAGAAAAGTGTGCCTTTTTTCATTTGCTTGCCCCTCCTCCTCCTACACAAAACCGTTACTGAACTGTTACTGCCATACAATAATAATAACGAGCGAATCTTTTATTTACACATGTAAAATTGTAAACAGCAAAGCAAACAAAATGCGGTGTTAACGAATAACGACCACACACGCAAATAAATATTTTTAGGATGGGATTGAATGGAACTATAGAGCTGACTATGATGATGTTGATGAAAATTGATGATGATGATGATGCGGGCGATATTTTTACTAGACTAGGCCAGAAGGTGATTGTTCTCTCTCTCTCGTATTCGTATTGGTATGCATTATGTTTTGGTGGGATAGCGATCGCGATTGCTGGGACGATTCCATTTCATCATTTTTGAAGAGAGGAAGAAGGGAAAGACGAAAAACTGTTATAATTTTTATTTGCACTTGATAAGTAGGTATATGTGAGAAAAGAATGTGTTTAGATGGTATAGAGACTAAAGACGCTGCGGCGCGTTGCAGATGATTGGGCTCATCCACCTACAACAAATACCGTTATACATTAGGTATACATTCTGCTAGAGTAATAAGGAAACTGTATGACGACATGGATTCTTCTCACGTATTTACTAAGCTTGAGTTTTGGAAGGTAAGGTTGAGTTGAAAGTTGACAGGACACGGCGTGAGTGTAAAAGGACGCGTTGTATTCAAATCTATGAAATTTGTTACTGTTGAAAAGGGGAGACTTGAAGGCGACACGGAGATATAGTGCTTGGAAAATGGATGTGAAACAGAAGGAGACAAAGACAGATGAAAGTGGAGTCTGATGATGATTATGATTATGAGAGGGAAAGAGCGGAGAAGCACACGAGGAAGCGTTGTTGCTTTCTGATGTGGAGTTCGTTGGCCCTTTTCAGGATGCTTAACGAACTATGAGGAGGGAAAGAGGATGAGGCCACTGAGGACAAATGCACGGACTGCGTTATTATTACACACAGAAAAATGGAAGGGTGAGGAGGAGAAGGAGAAACAAGTGGTGGTGGTAAGGAAGGATGAAAATCACTTTTTTCCGGGTGTTCGTTCCTCTTTTGGCCTCTTTCTCTTCGTGGGTAACAACGTAACGCTGCTGCATCGAATGTGGTGGTGATAGAGGAAGGCACGCACGCATGTTGATGGAAGAGGATAAAGCTTCCTTGCCTGCTTGAGCCTTCCTACCTTTTATTTTGGCTGGAAGGAAGAGACACGAGAAAGTCATGATGGGTAAGTCAATGTTTATGTGTAAGTAAAGGAGTGGGAAGTTGGGAAAGGAGGAAGACCAAGGAGCGTGGAAACTGGGCAAAGTGAAAGCTGGTAAAATCAGAAAGGCGGAAGTAAAAGTAGCATAGCAGCAAAAAAATAGTTGGAAGAGTTCTTCCCAACAGACAAAACGGCTGGAGAAGGTTTGAAGATGCGAGAGAAAAGGAGGGAACGAAACGCGTGTGTTGACGGTGATGAGGATGATGATGATGTTTATGTTGAGTGAAAATGCAAAAGTGTGCGTTGAACAGCACGCGTTGTGGATAAACACAGGTTATATTTTTATTTCAATTCCGGAATGGACTGGATTGAACTGGTGGAAGGAGTCAGGGAACTTTCAAGTGGAGGAGGAGTAGGGAAGAAAAAGAATAATGGAGTCTTCCATTCCAGGAGGATGTTGAAGCTGGAGCGTGGCGAAGAGAAAGCAATGACCGAGACTTGACTTTTAAGGAAGAAAATGGAAACGAAAGTGGGGCGGATGAGTCCTTTTTAACCTTTCTAACCTCAGTTGCTCCACAGAATCCAAGATACTTCCGGTGTGGAGGCTGCATGATGCGAATTGCGAAGGAAAGTGTCATTGCACTTTCCAATTTCCTGGAAAGATGTTTGTTTTTAATAGGTACTAGTTACTACGTAGTAAACAATTTGGTACATTGCGTAAGAAAGTACGTATAAACAAAACAGAACGCAAACCAACGCACGCATTGTGCAATTTTACGATTCACGTAATTTGTTTTATGAAATTTATTAAGTATTAATTACATAATTAGCTAATTAATTATATTGAGATGATAAATAATAAATGTATTTAACCCGGAATTGTTACTCACTGGAGGGATTTCTCTTTGTTCATGTTTGTTTTGTCTTTAATCTTTAACAAGAATTTTATAGTTTGTTTTCAATTTCTGCTTTTTCTTCGTGCTTTCGGATAATTTCTTTCGTTCTTTTCCTGAAATATTCCTTTTGCTCTTTTATTTTGTCGATTTGCTTCTTAATGCTTTCATTATGTGAACCAAACCCCCAATTTTAATTCTGAGCTAAATTCAGATGTATCTTTTTCCATAAAAGTGTTTTCNTTTCGGATAATTTCTTTCGTTCTTTTCCTGAAATATTCCTTTTGCTCTTTTATTTTGTCGATTTGCTTCTTAATGCTTTCATTATGTGAACCAAACCCCCAATTTTAATTCTGAGCTAAATTCAGATGTATCTTTTTCCATAAAAGTGTTTTCATGTAAAAAAAACTTTGGTAATTTCCGTATAGGGCCAGCCAGCAAATCAAACAATGGCTATGACTTCTGTTGTGTTTGATTTCTCTTCAATTCTTATCCAAGTCACCTAAATATTTTCTCGTCGTGTGTGCACAAATGTAAGTATACATGGGATTATAACATTGTAACTACAAATAACAGAAATGCAAACGAATCCGTTAAAAATATCATCAGTCAGTGATCAGTGAGCCAGGAAATTAAGCATATAGGCTTTATCCTAAAAGATTTTTCTTTGCACTTGACGTTTTAAGCTAATTGACAGTCCAAAGATTATTATTTGCATATTATAAGACTAACATTATCATTATGCTGATCCAAAGGAGGAATCTTTCGTTTTGAGTTTCTGCCTTGAGCTACAAGTTTCAGTTCAATCTACCTACGTTGAGTTTGTATTTGAATCCCCTTTGGTTTTTATTGACAGTTTTTCTTTATTTAATTGTTTTTAGTACTCCAGCTTTTCCTTGAAAGTGGACGAGTCTTTTCCAGCCAAAAGGTAGAATGTGAAGATGTGATGGTAGAAGTAAGAGTTCATGTTCCTTTTAGGTTTTTGCTGGATGCTGATTTGATAATAATGATGATGTTG